>VCCN01006870.1:12658747-12677706 GCA_006491835.1 Architeuthis dux | reverse complement strand
ATAGTTAAATATAAATAGATAGATTGTAATGCTATGGTAGCCCCTACCATAGCATTACAATCTATCTATTTATATTTATAGTAAATATCGATCGTTCTACTGTAGTAATGGTTTGTACTTCTTGTTTGTTATGTTTCTTCCACAGCGAAGGGTCCCTTTAAATAGTAATATACTTAACTTAGTCCTGGCACCGTAGTGAAGTGCCTATTGAACTGGATCTCAATACATTTATGACACATTTATCAATTACTCACTGAAAAACAAATAAATACTCATTTACTGATTACTCATTAAGTGATTATGCATTACATATCTAAACATTTATCTATTACTTCCTTTTTATGTTTTCTTCCTTCCTTCCTTCTTTTCCTCATCATGATTCATTACTTCCTTTCTTCTTCCATTTCCCTTCATTCCTCCCCTCTTCATGTTCCTTCTTTTCTTTTCCTCTTTTTTTACTCTTCTTGCTTTTCCTTCCTTCTTTCTTTTCCTCCTAATGCTTCCTTTCTCCTTCGAGTTTCATTCTTTCCTCCCTTCTTCATGTTTTCTTCTTTTCTTTCTTTTTTCTCCTCTGGGTTTTCCTACCTTCTATCTGTGCTTCCTTCTTTTCAGCTTCTGCGTCCTTTTTTCCTTCCTTTCTTCTTCCAGTTTCCTTCTTCCTTCTCTCTTCCAGTTACCTTCCTTTCCTTCATCATTTGTTCCTCATCTCGTTTTTCCTACTTTTTTTTCTTTGTTTCTTTCTTTCTCCCCTTTTAATCCCAACCCTTCATTTCATTCTCTTGTCTTTCTATCTGACCTCCCCCCACCCCATTCTAATCAAACTCCTTTCACAGTTGATGATTCCCTTTTGTTTTCTCAATTATGACGTCATTATGCCTACAAAACCCGGAGACAAAATCCGGACTGCCCACTTCTAACCTAACGGTGTTTTATTACAAACATCAAGTTTGTTTCTCTTGGCATCGTTCATCCTCCTTAAAGATTTTTAGCCCCTGTCAGTGACAGTGGCTCTGGCAACAACAAACTTATTTTTTTGACGTAGGGGTGGCTTGGAGAAACGACTTTGGGATTAAAGCCGAAGTCCCTGGGGGGTGGGCCTTTTGTGCTTTATCAAGACATTTTCTGACGTGTGTCCCTTTTCTTTTTTTTTATCTTTTGGCCTTTTGAGCTGATTTATTTTCTTTTTTGCTCTTGCATTATTTCTTTCCTATGTTTTTATTTTGTAGCACTTCTGTTGCCCTATTCTTGTGTCTGGTTATTTTTAACGTGGCATTATTTTTGGTTATATTTTGTTGATTAACAGGTAATTTAAGTATACGTAATATGTATATATTACAAAACATTTATACGCCAAAACAAAAAATAAACATTCTTAAGTTTACAGAAAGAACTGATAGAATAAACTTAATACAACTGGGTTAAGAAGTGATTAACGCTCAGTTTAGTCACATAATGTTTATATTAATAACAACTACGGGTCTTTATCCTTAGTCCCTAACACACTAAAGCTATTACAGCTCACCGTATGTTGCTTGATAAATGTAAATTAAAAAATGTAAGTCGGCTGTTATTATCTTATGGAGACAATAAGCTATGGTAGGGTTAGGTGTTAGGGTTAGTCAGTCAGGGCCAAGATTAGTTTGTGTTTGGGGCTTTTAACGTTTTTCATCACATGAGATAACGCAAGCTCAACTAAAGGGGACAGGGTCGACCCAGGTCATTATGGGGCTTTAAGCAGAATTTGATTTAGGAGCACCCACCGCCATTATGGAGCTCTAAGCAGAATTTGATGTTGGGGCCCCCACCGCCTCTTGTGGGCCTTCTAATGATCACAGAGCCCAAAGCAGCCGCTTAATTCACGTCGGCGTTGGGCAGGCTCTGCAAGGAGATCTCTAAATGTGCAACAGGACTATCAATGTAATGATCTGTCTTGTCGATTCACACTGTATTGTCATCATCATCATCATCATCATCATCAGCAGCAGCAGCAGCAGCAGCAGCAGCAGCAGCAGCTTTTAACGTCCTTCGTTGGACATATACCTTCCCCCAAATTTGCCAGACCTCTCGATCATGAGCGTCGCAGAACCAGTACTCTCTGAACTTGTTTAAACCGTCACGCCATCTTATATTTTGCCGGACACAATTTCGCATATGATCTCTGTCGATCCATATTGTGAGTCGTGATGTCCAGCGGTTGTATGACATTCTTGCAACATGACCAGCCCATTGCAATTTGAGTTTTCTAATTGTTTTATGGTATC
This sequence comes from Architeuthis dux, assembly GCA_006491835.1. Taxonomy (NCBI): domain Eukaryota; kingdom Metazoa; phylum Mollusca; class Cephalopoda; order Oegopsida; family Architeuthidae; genus Architeuthis; species Architeuthis dux. Next base: position 12,675,445 of record VCCN01006870.1, on the reverse strand, counting down.
TCTGACCCCTGTTTGTTCTCTAATATAATATGCCGTCCTGTAGATCTGTCAATGTGATGTTGAGCATGATCTTTTCCTGTACACTTTTGAATTTTGCTGTGACCTTGCCTTCCACTTATATAAAAACAGCTAACATTTACTGAATTGTTATTGAAATTCATTTAACAGTCGTCTATGGAGGCCTTTTAGCTCAATGTTAAGTCACTTCCTATTTATAAAACCTATTTTTCAAGTATTTGTTTATTACTCATATTTTAAAAAACTATAAAGAACTGTAAAAAGAACAGTAATTAGAAATTAATGAATCTGGATTTATCTCCCTTAGACATACTTTTTTGTCAATGTATATTTAATTGAATTAATTACTCGAAAACTGGTGGACTGATTGAATGGGAAATTGTTCTAATTGTTTAGTTAGTGCATTTCAATGGTATTGAACTTACAAAGATACCTCTACAGTGTGTCGTGTTTCGCTGGGTTACGGCAACACGCTGAAACACTCACAAACAGAAATCGGATCATTATAATATAAATCACAGAGAGATTCATGACTTTGTTTTGTTAAAGAACGATGCATTGCTTACTTTGTTTTAGATTAAACTTCTTTACATTGGCAACTTAATTAGCATTGGACACCTCTGAAAATAAGAACTAGGTTCTGGGTTGTCATTTTTACCTTAGGTACTGTTCAGGTACTTGGCTACTTAGAAACATCATCAACACTGCTTTAAACATTCTGGCTACTCCTTATCAACATGGTACCAATGCGTTTCTCTATTTTCACACCTTTGGGGAGGGATATCGTAACTTGGGTCTCAATGTAAAACCCCGAAAGCTATAAGTTGGCAGTCCATTCCTTGGTATCTCTTATGAACTCGTGAGGCCGAAAACCCAATTGTGATTATATATGCTATACTAAACAGGTCTGATTAGTCAATAGAAACAGTCACGTGACCAACGTTTTTGGAAGCATGCTATGTTGGGGGAGGGGCTGTAGTATCAATAACAACTTTGAAAAAGGGGTGATCAATGTTACTTCTCTCACCGAATTATCAAAAACAAAAACACTTGTGAACACGCCCGAAACATACAAAGCCAGCCAACCAGACTCATTTGAAAACTGAAGAAATCTATGTTGACTATGTTGACAGCTTTGGTTGATGGTTTCAAATAAAACGAATCTTTTTGAGGTTGACCATCTGAAGATTGTTGTTCTCATTTATCAAGAGTGTTCAGGATAAAAATGGTTAGATGAGATGACGTCAAACATTCCCTAGAAATGAAAGAACAATACTATATGAGGATTGCAAGACGCTTGCTCTAGCTTGACGGTAAGAGAGTTACTAGCGAGTACAATCCTAACTGGGTGTCAACACATTTGGCCTTGTGCTAGACTAATGTAAGTTTGGTAAATGCATATTGTCGCCTCACCAGGGATAATTGGTTAGTAAGCTAGTTTTACAGAACAACAATATTGCAGGGTGATTTTGGTCATCGATGAGTGACCCAAACTTTTGGACTCGTAACAGACTAAGTTAAACTTAAGAAATACTTACAAGCATGTGCGCACAAAAGTTAATTACCTAAAGTAAAGTAGTAATTAATAATTATACGTATAATTATAAGTATAGGAAATACTCATTTATGTTTTAATTAATGGAACAACAAACTGTATAAGTATAGAATACAATCTATATACGTTACTTTGTAGAATGCAATCATACTTATATTAAAACAAGTCAATACAGCCATAGGAGATAGGCTGCGTCAAAGTGATCTTGAAACAATTTCAAGTTTACATTTACACAAGCATTCAGTTCGCACATTTCGTAATGGAAACATTTTGTAGTGGAAATGCTGTGACTCACGCCAGCAAAAGAAGTCGGCTCCAATGAGCCAGTGAAAGTGGCCAATCAGGTGTCGACCTATTTAGCATAGGCAGAAGGAACTGCCATAAATGCTGGTCATTCTGGCTCACTGGGACTTGGCTCCGGTGGTGTGTGTATACCCGAAGATCGATCAGTGACGGTGAGAAGCAAAGAAGAGACGACCAGAGAGAAGTAACTTAGACAGAATTAAGAGTGAACATAGGAAGTGTGTGAAGGTGGATTGTGGAACAACAACGGAACACTTTCGTCAACAGGAAAAGAATTGCGCAACATAAGATTTTTGCGCACACTGACTGTTAAAGATTAGAGGGAACATTGCCTTCAAGTGATTCACTGCGGAGCAATGATTAACATGCTAGTCTCGCATACCATTAAAACTGTAGTGATGTAAATCCTCACTGGGTGCACCACATTTGTGACCTAGTGATGTAAACTTAGTAAAGGAAGGTCACGTGTGGAATTTTACATTATGTTGGGATAAAAAAAGAAAGATATTAATCCTGTTAACGCTATGGCCTTTTTAACCATATAACAAAACACTACCGTCAACCAAAACTGTCACCAAAGAGAATTTAAAAAAACATTTCTTGATATAATAAGGAGTTTAAATTCTCAGCCCTTTAGCTCCATTGGTGCGGCCTGTATCATAGATAGATAGATTATCATCCAGGTAGAATCACTTAAAAACTGAAGAAATGTTTGTTGACAAATATGGTAGACGGTTTCTAATTAATTATCACAGAAATACTGGGTAACGTAAAAGGCATTTAAATCCGACAGACGCAAATATCTTATTCATTGCTATTCATGGGAAATAAAGTTGTAACTCGGAAATTACCGATGTTCACCGACAAGTCTTCTTCAAATACAACTCAAATGTCGATAAATTAAGTACTAAAATGTTAATTTCATTCAAATTGTCTTAAAGGCTTTTAATTCTTATAAACGTTGCTGTTTTATAATACCAAATGGTTACGATCACGATCCATGTCTTCACACGATACAAATGAAAGTGAAAATACAGTTTTAAAGTGTATCATTTGCCCAAATGACGTCTGAATTCAGTATTTGTTTTACTTCCATTACATCGTCGATTTATTTCATTAGTGCAATAAAAGGGAAAATTGAAAATGATAGAAGCAATGGAGATTGTTGTTCGGATAAAACATTGTATTTATTGATCGTTTTATTAAATTTGCATTTGAAAAGGAAATAAAATAAAACGATTGGAATCGGAAAATAAAAGAGGGAAGCGCGTAAAAGGAGAAGGAACTGTGAGCGACTAAGAAGAAAAAAGATGGAAAGGTTTGTAGGGAAAAGCACGAAAAAGGTGAAAAGCAACATAGAGAATATAAAAACAGGATATAAAACCATGCCGTGTTGGGGTTAATCAATTAAAATGTTGGGAAAATGGGGTGATCAATGAATAAGTTCGCCTTTTGTTGGCTCACTAAAAAGTCAGAGTTTTTCAAACATAAGCGTGAACGCAGTCGGACACAAACTAATGGATCAATTTAGCATAAACTAACATTGTAAACTGAACCACCCAGCGAAAAACATATTTAGCGGGGTGGTTAAAAAAACCGTTTTTCAAGATATAATGAGTAAATGTTGAAATTTTCAGCCATCTATCTCCACTGGTGTGTCATGTATGCGATATACATACATACGTACATATATATATATATATATATATATAGCCAGACAGGCCAACTTAAAAACAGAAGAAACCTATGTTGACAGTTTTGATTGACGGCTTCTAACATAGAATAGCGAAGACAAATTGTGCTTATTGTAAACGCATGCAATATTCAACTTTTGTTTTTCGATGGAAGGATTTTGTGACCACAAAACTTTTGGTGCATAGCCAGCCAGCGAGTCCCACTTGAAAACTGGTGAAACCTATGTTTATGTTAACTATGTTCATGTTGACAGTTTTGGTTCACGGTTCTAATAAACGTGTGTGCTGGGTAAAGACACATAATGAAAAAAGGAAAGTAAAGCAATATTAAAGGAGCCACGGTTTCAAAATAGAAAAAGAGATGCAATGAAATAAAAGCCGTGAACAGCGAAGGGAAAAAAGCCGTTTAGTTGGAGAAGATAGAAACACAGATGTAATTATTTGTCAACCAAATAATGAATAAGCATAAAATAGCAATCAAATTCAATTTTCCTTACATATCCAACCCAGTCACCGCAAGAAGCAGTTCCTTTCGACAGCTGTAACATTCAGACATCAGCTGTAACATTCAGACATCAGCTGTAACATTCAGACATCAGTAAAAGAAAAGAGAAGTACCCTTACGCTGGCTACGGCACCATCTGTCCCTGTCCGGGCTTCACATATCACAAGTTTCTCTGATTCGGATAGTTCTTCGAGGTATGCGATATATGAAATAGATTTAGAGGTGACAAGCACCCGAAGTGGCGTCACTCAATTCACCATACGCTATTTTACTCATAGCTGTGGGGAGAGGAAACGGATGCATGCCTTTCACAAGGTCATTAGTGACAGTGTCAGTTGGAGTTTGAACTCAGCTTGCCCAGTCCACTTTCCGCATTGCTAACCGCTCAGCCACCGGCACTTCCCTTTTACACATCATTTGAAGATCGGAAAAGAGAGAGAAGGGGGAGAGAGAGACGTGCCAGTAAAAACAGGTTTTGTCATGGAAAAAAAGATTTGGAGCTGTTTTTGCACAATTACAAAAGAACTACTTTGTTAAAATCTTACTAACAGCCCAGTATCCTGTACTTCCCATCACACCAACCTCTGACGACCCAGCCTAACATAATATCGTCACAATTTTGGGGGTATAGGATCGCTCAAAGATTTTCCCATATGAATTAATGCTAATTGCTTTTTCGTTTACGCCATTTTATCTTATGAAAGTTCTTTATGGGAACGCTCTACTTTCAGATAGCAGGGGAAACCAATATGCTGGAATATTGACTGATTCAGAACTCACCATGTTTTGACAACAGCCACAGCGAGACTAGGACACCGTTGAGATAACATACGGGTTGAAAATTAATTGAAAACTTATACTTAAGACTTAAAGAATTAAGGGAAAGCTACGATCTCTCTAACACTCAAACTAGCTATTGGACAAACCAAGAATACTGCACTAAAACAAAAACATTTAAGAAAACTGGAGGGGGCAGAATCTCTCTGCTACACTACTCGTCCCCAAGTGGCGGATGGGAAATGCTACATAGACATATGGGGTACCGTCTAGGACGGTATGGACCACATAGACTTCTCTGTAGATATATGGGACCATCCGAATATACAAACCCGAACGGCACCAACCCGAACGGCACCAACCCGAACGCTCACCAGAATACTAGCAACGGGTGAACTAAATTAGCCACCACCTTCCCAAAGTATCGTAGCGTTCCTGTTGGATTATCGCCTAACAAAGGTCTAACCGCATTGCTTCGTGTGCGTGCGGTCAATGTGTCCTCGAATGCGAGCAGACACTGCCAAAGCAAGACAAACTCTTGGACATTAAACAAATTAAACAACATGAAGATCTACACTTACAATGTTCGTGGCATAGCTGAGGACCATGGACTAGACCAACTGTAAATGGAATTGGACAACATCGTAGGTATAAGTGAAACCCATGGAACAGGAGAAAACCTTCTAAAGATTAAAGTAAATAACCACCTATTCTATTATAACGAGAGAGAAGGTAAAGAATTCAATGGCGTAGGATTCTTAGTCGATAATAACATAGCAGGCAACGTTCTAGGTTTTGACAGCATATTAGACAGAATAGCTTGGATAACAATTAGATTAAGCAAAAGATACACACTAAAGGTAATCCAGGTCTATGCGCCTACTCCGAAAAGTTCTGACCAAGAGATTGAATAGTTGTATGACGACATTATTAAGATATTGGACAGAGAGAACACTAACTACACAATACTCATGGGAGACTTTAATGCTAAGGTAGGTCAAGGAAAATTGGGGAATCTAGTATAGTAAAATACAGAATAGGCCAGAGAAATGAGAGAAGTGACATGCTAGTAAATTTCTCAGAGAGATACGGTTTACACATAATTAATACATTCTTTCAAAAACGGGAAGGTCGAAGGTGAACTTGGAAAAGCCGAAATGGCACAACAAAAAACGAAATCGACTTCATACTAACTGACAAAATAAATAACATTAAAGGCGTTACTGTTATAAACAAAGTAAACATAGGAAGCAATCATAGAATGTTAGCGTGCAGAACTAAATGTAACTTTAAAACTGAAAGGAATAAAATGATTCTTAAGAAGAAGATACTGTACATGCCTCGATAAGATAGAGATAGAGAATATTATCAACTTCAGCGTAGCGATAGAGAACATATTACAGGCCCTGAATTAAAGCAGCAGGGATGGTAGGCAATACAAATGTAGATAATAATACAGGGAAATACTCTAAAGCAACATTAGAACTAATCAAACAGAGAAGAAATATGGAGATAGAAACTAAAGAGGACGAAAACAAAAAAGCAGAATTTGACAAATTAATAAATAAAAGAACGAGAAAAGAAAAAGAAGAAAGGAAAACAGGAAAAGGATAGCAGAGGCTATCAAAAAGGGGAAGATTTTAAAACACAATATGCTTGCACTAAAGGAAAAAACGGAAAAATTATCAAAAACAGGGACACATTGACAAAAGTAACGGGAGAATACTAGGTAAATTTGTACGCCTCCAAAATAGAAATACCACAAACTAATAATCATATAGATACTACTGATATCCCAGACATAACAGTAGACGAAGTAGTGTTTACACTACGAAATATGAAACTCGAGAAAGCCTCGGGCGAGGATGGTATAACGACAGACCTTCTAGAAGATGCAGGAGCGACTCTGCACAAAGGACTAGCACAGCTATTCACACAATGCATAAGAGTGAGAAAAGTTCAAAAACCTTTAAAACAATAGTAATCCTACTCCACAAGAAAGGAGATAATAACTACCGCCCTATTGCACTATTACCTAACATATATAAACTATTCACAAAAATAATCACAAACAGATTAACAGGCACTCTAGACGAAAATCAACCACGCGAGTAGGCAGGCTTCAGAAGCGGCTACTCAACAATATATCATCTACATGCAATACACCAACTGATCGAAACGTGTATAGGTGTATTCTACATACAACAAACCACTCTGCTTGACCTTTATAGATTATGAGAAAGCATTTGACTAGGTAGAACACACAGCAGTCTTCAACTCAATGCAAGAACAAAGCGTTAACGAGAATTACATACAAATTATCCAAAACATATACAAAAATGGCACTGCAATAATTAGACTACATAAATATACAAACAAGATAAAAATAGCAAAGGGAGTAAGACATGGGGATACAATATCACCTAAATTATTCACAGCGAACCCTGATAGCATCTGGGAGGGAATAGGAATAAACATAGATGGAGAATACTTAAGCCATTTACGATTCTCTGTTCGGGTCTGCTTTATAGGTTTCTCTAACGCCTACGCAGGTGTCATTCACCGGTCCCCATCTCCTGTTTTGGACACTGACGCAATATACATATTTCCTAAGGTGACCAGGGTCACTTACATTTCCGCACAAGTGTCTGACCTCAGAATAACCTTTTCGTCCCAGGATATCATAACACAGATACATTTTGAGGAGCACCTAGCCAATGTGCTTAAAGCGTAAAGTATACAACGGTTGCATAATACCAGCCATAACATACGGATGCGAAACCTGAAAATTAACAAAAAGAACTGAAAACCAACTTAGAATAGCACAGAGATCCGTGGAAGGAACAATGCTAGGGATAACTCTAAGAGATATAAAAAGATCAACATGGATCAGAGAGATCAGCAGCAACTATGGAGCTGGCCACCTAGCAAGAATACATGACAATAGATGTGGGAAAAGACTAACAGACTGGTGCCCATGGGACAGTAAACGCAGTGGGAAAAGACCCGAGACAAGATGGAGGGACGAGATAGAAAAGTTTGCCAGTAAGACGTGACAGAGGTTAGCACCAGATAGGTCGTCATGGAAGGAGATGGGAAAGTGGTTGGGTAGAATCCGCAATAGGGTTATTAAAGTTTAAGAACAAAGTGAAAAAAGGAAAGCCAATAATTTGATTTATGGCATAGATGTTTTTATTTTTTGTCATAGGAGTTTTGACATACAAATAATACTTAGCCTTCACCGGTTTCAACTTGAGTTTTTTCAAAAGGCACTTAAAGTTTCTGCTATAATAAGCTTATGTATAGTGTGATTCGGATACTCCGCCCAGCGTCCTTGGGTTGGTCATCAGAATGTACTGTTCGTAATGCGATATATATGTTTGAAGGATGTATTCCCTTGGTAGGGGTCACAGCTAGTAAGTTTTTATCTAAGTCCGAATCTTTGTGTGGAGATATCTATATCCTGGTTGAAAGTGTAGGACTCTCATGGGAGATTATTGTGGCCGCTATTGGAATGGAAAAATATTAAAAAAAGAATGGAAAATATATACAAGAAATATGTACCCATGTTAATTGATCAACTAGTTATGACTAATAAGACTAAACATAACAGTTTACAAAAACTTCTTTCAATAATTGAGGAGAGTTAAAGGGATTTTGTTTATTATAGGAGAGAGAAGGAATATATACTATATGTAGTGTAAATGGAATGGGTCTCTACGATTGTTGATTTAAAGCGGGTTTTAGCATCTTAATAAAATGTGATTCTCTTCTTCTTTGGAGAATATTGTCCGTGTTCATTTTGTAGAACGGAAAAACTGGACTTTTGGTTCCAGAGAAGAACATTCGTCTATGTGTTTGCTGACTTGAAGAATACGTGTGGGTGGGTCTCTCTCTCTATATATAATAAGAGCCGTATCTGTCACACGGACAGTATCATTAGTAGCCATAAGCCCCACTCCCTTACTCCCCTCTTAATGTAGGGGGGGGGGGTAAAATTGAAATTTGATATTGTTCTTCCCGTCTGTCTATCCATACGATATCTCCAAAAGTTCTTGAATTTCAATGACATTTTGTGGAAGGGTGGGCAATAGGCAACGAAAGAAGTCATGAAATTTGGGAATTTAATATCACACCCAATACACTAATATAATATTTGGGCTGTGTGTGGTAAGTAAGGTGGTAGAAGTATGACGTCAGCAGTGGTAGAAGTAGTCGTAGACTAGTTACCCTATTATTCAACAGCTAAGCTAATATTAGTTTATCACAAGGCCACACTAGTGAGGCACCCAGTGATGACGGAACTCACTTTACCAGCAAAATGAGCATACTTAAAATCGCCTTACGTCAGGCGCCTACACGTTGTTGCATTTATATCCAATATTATTCAGGGATTTATTCGCAGTAGGACAGTGCCCATTCGAAAGGTGCATGTTTGGAAGGAGCAGGACTTTATGATGCGTGGAGCAGCCTGCCATAATTGTAATCTAAATTGATTTTCCGTTCGTTGTACGAAACTACGGCTTCGAAGTATTTCGGTTACTTCTCTTCAGTATTTCGGTTACTTCTCTTCAGTATTTCGGTTACTTCTCTTCATTATGTCGGTTACTTCTCTTCAGTATTTCGGTTACTTCTGAGAATTTAGATATTTTATATCTAAATTTAGATAATTGTAACGAGCGGAAGTCAAGGGAGATGATTTATAGAAAATAGATCTATAATCTTTAATTATTTAACTATTATTAGATTGTTCGAGGAGCGCTGATCCAAACAACTTCAAACTGCTATGTGTGCTGACGAATATATCTGGCTAATGTCAACTTCATAAAATCCCAGTTGTCGAATAATCGCGGTACACACACACACACACACACACACACACACATCTATTCAATTATAGTTAAATGCACATTCGGCCTCTCACACACATGTATAACTAAAGAAGTCAACCAAATAAAATAGAATTGATTCTAATGATTTTATCATTTCCAAGATGATAAAATTACATATAAATTTTGAATTCCATTTTATTTTTGCTAAATTTGCTTTTTTACGAGATTAAAACAAAAGATTATTATTCAAAAAACGGGTTTCAAATCTCAGAAAAAAATAAAAAAAATCTTATTACCCAGGCAGAATAGATTAATGAAGCAGACAATCTCTCGATAAAGATTTTTAAATAAATTTTACGGCGCTTTTCCCAAAGTAACCCCAAGTAATTACTTCTCGTTCTACTTTTTACATTTTACCTCGTTGAAATTCAGGCATTTTATGGCAGATGTCGCCTCGTGTAGCAAATTCCAATTTTGAAAAGATTAATCGGCCGAATCTTTTATTAAGAAAAGATTTTATTAAGAAGGCAACACTTCTTCTCTAATGTAGTCGATATTTTAACACTTAATCATCCTATTGTCTCAATGGAAAAAAAGAATATCATTTTCAGGCAATCTTTGCAATAACGCACAGGGAGAACGGTCATTTATGCAGCGGCAATTTTGAATGCTTATATCTTTGGCTATATCTTTTTAAAAATGGCTGAAATTGGGTAGATTTCATTTGCAGGTAACTGTATACGTCCCAAAAACACTTACAAAGGTTCCAAAAAGTATAAATAAAAATAAATATAAAAAACGGTGTTTGAACGTTTAGGTCTTTAGTTCGAGAATAAAGTTAATATCTGATCAATACGTTGTATATTTATACTTTTTGGAGCTTTTGAATGAGTTTTGGGGGACTCTACAGTTATCTGGAAATGAAATCTACCCAATTTTAGCCATTCTTTTTTGAAGATCTAGCTATCTTTCAAAATGACCGTTCTCACAGTGCGTTATTGCAAAGATTGCATAACTTTCATTATATTAGAACATCAATGGATGGGAGACTTTTTCTATAAATATAAAACGATATGATGTAAAAAGATAACAAAAAAGATACATTTGAACTTTTAAACCTACCCTCCATCCTTCCTGATCGCCATCGGCGCCAAATCTGTTATTCCTTTTACACTAGCAGTATTATTAGCAGCAATATCATCTTTCTTTCTTTCTTTTTCATATTAGATGAAGTATTGTCAACTATTATTATTGACTTTTGTCTAATATTTTCTTTCATCTTTAATTTTTATTTGCATGTTTTAATTTCTGGTCTGCACTGTTACAGTGAGTTAACAGTGCAGATCAGAAATTAAAACATGCAAATAAAAATTAAAGATGAAAGAAAATATTAGACAATAGCCAGTCAGTCAGTCAGTCAGTCAGTCAGTCAGACTCACTTGAGAACTAAAGAAAGAAAAGAATCGTTAGTAGTCTAGTGAGTTCGATCTTCATTAGGTGCTCAGCACATGTGCCTTTGGTCCAGATCACCAACTTACTAAATAACGACAGTTGAATTGAAAGAGCAATTTAAAAAGTCTTTTGACGACGCTAATCTAAATGTTCAGATTGTGGAAACCGGTTTCCTAGGTAGATGTATTTACTCAAATTAATTAGGCTTAACACTGACCAGCCAACTCTGACTGAATTTGCCCGAGAGAGACAAACACAGAAGTGTGTTCTATTTTATTAATATATAATAGAGAGATGAATAAAATGATGGATAAATATATAGATAGATAGATAGATAGTTAGTTAGTTAGTTAGTTAGTATCGCCCATAAATAAGTACACCCTACCACTTTTTAATAGAAAGTTAATAGTCGTCTAAACCAAATATAGCGGGATTTTATTATTTCTAGTGGAACATTACAGATTCGAAACGGATATTATCAAGTATTATGTATGACCAAACTCTACAGCATTGAAACTCTGGAGCCAAAAATATTTTGTCGTAGTGGTTTACTCATTTTTGGACGGCAACATATTAATATATAAATAATAAAATCCTTCTATATTTGGTTTAGAAAGAAATTACATTTCTATAAAATAGTGGTAGCGATGTACTTCATTTATCGATGATACTGTACATACATACAAATGTACCTACATACCTATATACATAGATAAAGGGAAAGAAAGAAAAGGATATTAGCAATATGTCTTTTTCTTCTATTATTTTCGTCCTGTGGTATACAATTTCCAGCCCCTGGGATTCGAACTCCACGACAGCACCATCCCATTCCACTTAATAGGGAGGGTTGGAAGCACAATTCTGACGCTTGCGTGACACTGGTCGCGGGGATTGGGCAATTTTTCTCCTCGCACACACCTACGCGTGTGGGCCCGTACATTAAACCAACATTGTATTATATTTCATTCTCGTGGGGAGGTGGTTAACTTTTAAATTCATAAACCACTTGAAACCGCACCTAAACACAGTGGAAGTTTTCAACGAATAGAATTTGAAAAAATGGATATCTTTCATGAATTGAATGAAAAATAAATGTTTACCTGGAAGTGCAAAGGAAGTAATTCTGATCTGAAGTTATTTCCCTTGATTTAAGATTTGAAATTTCCAATAAGAATTTAAGAGTTAAATAACTATTTATTTGTAACTCAGGTTAGTGTAATTCTAGTCGATGTTCTTTGGCCGCCCCCGTGCCGACCCATTAGTAGTTATGTTCTTCTCCCACGAATCACCCCCACCAACCAAGTCACCCCACGGTTTCCTATTGATCAGGGAAGCATATATGGAACAAATAAGACATTGATGATCATCAAATTCACATAAGACTCTCAAAGCAATTCACTTGACCCGAACCCCCTGAAAAACCGATGTTATAAAAGACGTCTCTCAATTTACCAACGACTCACTAAATCTTATAGGATATGGCGAATGGGGTAAGGTCAGAAGAATGATGGGTTCGCTCTCTCTGAATCAGCGCTTGATTTGGATATAAAACCACGTCTTCGTACATTTACTTATATTTTGTTCTTTCTTTTGTTTTGTTTTTGTGTTTGTTATTTAGTTGTTTAGTTGTTGTACCTTTTCTTTTCTGGTTCCTCTTACTTCGTTTTATTCTTTTTATGTTGAGATTTCGTGTTTTTAGTATTTCCTTCAATCTTTTATGTTATTCTGTTTATATTTCATTAAACTTCCTTCATTTCTTCTTTCTTTCTTTTTTCTACCTTGTTTCTTTCTATGGTTCTTCCTGATTTCATCTACACATTTTCTTCTTCATTTCACTTTCTTTATTTTTCTTCTTTTCTTTCTTTTCTCCTTTTCTTTCTTTCTCTGTTTTTCTTTCTGTCTCCTTTTTTCCTTTCTTTTTCTTCCCTTCTTGCTTTTACATTATCTCTCTTTCTTTTATTCCTTCTTTCTTTATTCCTTCTTTCTTTATTCCTTTCCGTTATTCTTCCTTCCTTGCTCCCTTTCTTTCACTTAGCATTTCTCTCTCATATTCATTCGGCCACTGATTAAATCGTTCATTTTTTCACTTCTTTCGTTCGTTTTTTATTTTCCACTCGATATTTTTCTCTTTTTTTGAAGTCGTCCTTTTCTTTTCCCACCTATCCCCCTTCCTTTATTCCCCTCTCTATTCTTGTTGAGTTATCGCCTTCTCATTCGCTGTTTCCCTTTTCACGTTCCTTCTCGTTTCAATCTTTATTTCAATTTCATTCATTCTTTATTCCGTTTGTGAAACGCCAAGACAAAGTCAGAGTTTCCTATGTAACAAGAACAAGAAGAATCCTCACCCAAAATAGAGGAGTAAACCGATATGTAAAGGCACCATTCCCCTACCGTGATTTGAACTCATGACCTAGTGATCGATAGTCTGGTATGTTTCCAACTGAACTAAACTGACAAGTCTTACATACCGCCAACATTTATAGTAGAATTACGCAATGAAGTAGAAGTAGGAACAGAGTTTGACTCTGGAGCAGCCATGCTTGTCTTTATTGTTCTTTCTTTCGGTCGCCTCGTGGCGTTGTACCAGTACACACCATAATTGTAACATATTGTAAGGTACACAACATTAAAATAGTGGGCACTTATTGTATAACTGCAGTATTGAAAAATACGTGGAACTGTCGAACTATAGTGCCAAATCGCGTAACCGTGTTATAAAAAGGCTACAATGTTATACCTATTTTTCACCTGAAAATCTAGTACTCGTATTATACAAGAATCGTGTTATGTACGAAGAAATACGGTAGTCCCGGAGATCAGTTACTATTGTAGTAAGTTCGATCTTCATTGAGTATCGCATTCTAGTGATTTTGTTTCAGATTAAGCTTACATTTTACATTTAAGAATTGGACACCTATGGTAGAGTGTTGGTTAGTAATCTAATGTCGGAGACTAGTTACCGGTAGAGTGAATTCGATCTTCACTGTGTGTTCGATTATTCTGGCTTTGTGCGAACTAAGAAAATATCGTTTTTGCAATCGTAAGATGAAGGATGATATAAACAACATGCAATTGTAAATACTTAATCAAAATATGACCCATTTGAAATAATAACCTTTTCCAAATGATCCTATAATCATAATATGCCATCTCTATGGAATTATTTCGGTTTAGAGGTCACAAATTCAGTAAAAGCTCAAATTATGTCTTCCCTAACCTTTTATTACAGATATACATTTCGAAATGCTTGAAAAGATGCTAATTTGTAAGAGAAATATCAGGTGAATATGAAGGATGCTGCATGACTTCATATTCAAATTCTCTAAGCTTAGACACAATCAACTGAGAACCGATGTGAGGGGTCTGGAACCGTCATGGAGCATTTCCTTCCGTTCATTTAGGGCCCATTTCCCAATTTTCAACCTTTCCCTTTGCTTTAATATACATGATATTGTCACTGTTGAAGTTCTAACACTTCCCAAAAGCAGTTGTTTATTGATCATTATCCACTGTTTTTGATAATTGTTCATTCTCAGGAACAATTTCGGGATTCTTTTGAGCTTTAATATTACTATCCACGTTTCCAGACATAAACCTATTGAAGCAACACTAAACAGTTTAGACTGTAGATGTATTCACTCCAAAAGCTTTGTTAACCGTAAGAGCAGCTTGAACAGCGATATGTCCTTTTTTGAAATGGAACTTCAATTTGGGTAAACAATATTTCTGTTAAACGCATCTTATTTAACTGAAGAAATAGGTAAAAAGAATCAGAAAGCAGGATTGTCAGTGGTCAGGATAATGTAAGCCTTACGGACAGAAAAGGATTATTACATATTAGACCTGACTACACTCTTCTCTCTCGTTCATTATGTTATGCCAGTGACGAGACTGCTGTCAATACGTCTGGCAATGGAACAGAGCGTAGGGAGAAGAGGATTCAAGCCTTCTTAGAGGACATTAAAGCCAAACAAGAGTGGCTACTTCAGGCTCAAACTCCACTCTGACTGAAGATTCCTTATTCATTGAGGGGAGTGTACGTGCAAAATTTCAAGTTTCTACTATAAACAGTTAGGGCTGTACAAGTGACACATACATAGATAGACAAACGCAACTATTTAAACCACTAGGCCGAATCTTCAAAAAACAAAGAATATGAACAAGAAAAATAGGTTTCGTTTAACTGAAAAAGATCTTTAAATTTGGCCATGGAAGGGGATGAAAATGTAGATAAATCTAGATATAATTTTAGATATACACTTGGGAAAATGGTGACCTGTGCGGGAAGGGAGGTCGGGTGAACCCTATTTTTCTAGTGGGGTTGAAATAAGGTTTCATTCCAAATGCCAGTGTCCTCAGTAGCCTTGAAGCTTTCTAATTCTGTTGAGGGTCATTGTTATTGTCATTGTTGTTACCAAGGGGAAAATAAAGTAGAGTAGGAGTTTGACAATAAACTGACGCAACCCAAGCCAGAATCGATTTCTGATGTCTCATTCTGTTTATCGCACAGATAACGATTACGCTATACAATATAGAAAACAAGCTCGAAAGTCAGACCATAGATACCCTATTTCTTTTCTTGTGTGAAGATCTAGCAAGGGCAGTGTTGCCAAATTTATTTTCAATCTTACATGTAAAATTGAGTAAAAAAAACTCTTAATCTTAAAACACCTAGAAGCATTTAGATTCTCCAGATAAATATCTAAAACCTACGAAATATATTACCTATTATTAATAAATTAAATGTGACTTTAATCTTCAATATTTATTTAATTTAAATGTTACTTAATTTATTAAAAATATTACTTATTTTATAACTATGAATGAAATAAAAACATTACTTATTTTCTTTAAAAAATAAGCTAAATAGTAATTTTCGACAACTAGACGCAACCAAAATCATCTTGATTTAGATGAAAAGCATCTAAATTTGCAACATTGAGCAAGGGTCGTACGTAACTGGGCAACGTCTAAATTGGCAACACTGAACAAGGGACGTAACAAACATTTCGGTATAGCAGTCAGTGACAGCAATCGATGCTATAGATGCTAGCGCATCTAAAAAAATAAAGATAATGATAATCAACAATAATATAATTTAATGCGCTTAGATTAGTTCAGTGAAAGGAAAAACATAAGCAGAATAGAGTCAGGAAGATTGTGATGTGGCAATCTTCCGAGTGGGGAAGACATCCATGTCTTGAAAATCAACATTTTAAATTGTTTTTACCTGGTCTAAAACACCGACAGAAATGGGAAGTATGCAACTATCTGCCACTAAACAGGTCAAAGTTCTCAAAGTCTAGCACATAACCCTCAGAGGTCGCAAACCTAACCGAGATCGAACTCACTAAACAAGAGAATGATCTGAAAAACGACTCAACAGCAGGCGCCTTGTTAACTGACCTATATGTGTGGTTGTTTATGTACAACCATGTATATAAATACATGTACCTAAGGATGCATGTCTTTTCCCCCTTTACAAAAGTGCATATATCCAAATATATGCTATGAGACATTTCTTTAGTGGAAACAAATCGTCTGCTTTTGCTGGAACACACA
>VCCN01006870.1:12482601-12493064 GCA_006491835.1 Architeuthis dux | reverse complement strand
AAAAAGCATTTATTTTACACAACAAATATTTAATTTTCAACAAAATCTCCTTCTTGTCAATGAACTTTATTTAGTGACGAATATTACTCGCATATATCAAACATTATACAGTGCAAATTACAGATCAAAACTTAGTTATTAAGCAGACAGATCATTGGAATCAAGGGTGAAGATGTTCGTGTTTCTCTAATTTTCCAAGTTGAAAGAGCCTGCTTAAGTATTTCTAATGAATTAGAAACCGTCAACAAAAACGGTCACCGAAACTGTCTACATGTTTCTTCAGTTTTCAACATGTTTCTTCAGTTTTCAAGTGAGTCTGGTTGACTGGCTGGTTATGTATGTGTCACGCGTACAGGCCACACCACTGGAGCTAGAGAGCTAGGAATTTAAACATTTACTCCTTATTTAACTTTTTTTTGTTTTTTTCTTGTAGATTCATTGTAAGTTTATGCTAAATTGGTCTCTTAATCTGTGTGCGGTTGCGTTCACGCTTGTTTCTTGTGATCCAGAAAAATGCGAGAGTAGGAACTTATTCTTTGATCACCCGATTTTACAATTCTTTAATTGTTCACCCCAAACATGACATGCTGTCAAAATACGTTGGTCACCTGACGGTTTCTATTGAGTGACTAACCAGACCTGTTATTGTCTTCATTTTTTAACATTCTTTGTATGTTTATCAGGCTCAGATTATTACAGCAACGGATCTAAATTATCGTATTTAATGGCGCTTAAGACCCGCTTTCCGCACCAAAAGAAATGACTAAAAATATTCACCGGGTGTTATATGCCAGGTTGAAGTATCTGATAGGTAGAAACCGTAGCCTATCAGTATTTGTACCAAGCATAACTCCATAACATTGTAATATCATCATCATTTTTATTTCTATTACTATTATTACGGGCACTTTAATTAAAAAAAGAATTAACATACAAATTAAATCTGGATGTTCTGAGACATATATCTTCGTTTAGCATCCAAGTCAAGATAGCTACAGGAGGCAAAAGCGCTTAGGCTCTACTATTGGATACAGACTAAAAGTGGTTTAGTATGCTGTACTAGTTGCACGTTTTGACTAGTTTTCTTTTTGCTATACTCTAACTACATATTTCAATAACATTAAATGCTTACCCGTGAACACACTAACGATTTTCTTAATATTCCCTGCTGAAATGGGTGTGGTCTTATCATACACGGTATGTGGTAGGGAGATTGGTTTACTTAAATATTCTTAGTGGAGATGATCTGTTCGCACTGAATATTTGTATTCAAAATCCTGGATTTTAACGAAACTCTAAACCCGACATCTGACAGGGGTGAGAATTACAGAACTATCCCAACCACGAAGCAATTTTAATTGAAAATAAGTAGATTTCAAATTATCGCTGTCCCGGTTGCAAATCAAAGTTTGAAGGGAATAATTGACATGTTCTATACTTTTTAGACATAATCAATCAGAAAATAACACTTATTACCCAGGAACGAAAAAAAGTAAAAAGAAATTGCACAGTGTTATTAGAGTTCTTTCACTATCTCCTTGTACTGTTTTATTTTTATTTAACTTCTTTTTTTACCTCCTCCAGTTTTTCTTCCTTTCTTTTACTTCCATTACTCCCTTTCCTTCTACATTCTCCTTCTTTCACTCTATTTCTTTTTTCTTTTCTTTTTTTCTTTTTCCAATCTCTTCTCTGTCTCTGATATGCCCATTAGGTTTACAAACCTGTTCTTGGCCGACCTGTTTCGGCACGCGTGGAAAAGAAGATCACGGACGGGTGATATCGACAGGAAATATTCTCTCCAGTTGTCTATCAAGATGTTTCCTTTGGCAAAGTGTCTAGATATCATCATCATCATCATCATCATCATCATCATCATCATCATCACCATCATCATCATCATCATCATCATCATCATCATCATCGTCATCGTCATCGTCATCGTCATCGTCATCGTCATCGTCATCCCTTTAATGTCCGTCGTTGGATATCTTCGCCAAACTTTTCGATCGCAGCCGTCGCGGCGCCAATATCACCTGAACCTGTCTAAATCGGCACGCCATCTTAGTTTCTGCCGTCCACAATTTCGCATATGATCTCTTGGGATCCACGTTTTGAGTCTTGATGTCCAGTGGTTGTCTGACATGCTTGCAACACGACTTGCTCATTGCCATTTGAGTTATCTAATGGATTCTGTGATATCTCTTACTATCTCTTCATGTGATGTTAAGAATGACCCTCTCTTGTGCACGTTGTCTCAAATTTCTGAGCGATTTTTCAATATGTGCATATTACTCTATGCTAGGATATATTTCAGGTATTTCATAGCTTTCTCCTCTACGGTCTCTTTATTCGATTCCTGCGACTTTTAGCTTTTCCCAAGGAGACTTCAAACCATGGACGAGATTAAGGAAAACGCGACGATGGCGATCCCAAAAGAGGACTTTGCTTACTTTAAGAAGAGAAGCTGGAATAAGTGTGTGAAGTCCTAAGGATGTATTTTGATGCTGAATTAGTTAGAAACCGACAACCAAAACTTACCAAAACTGTCACCAAAACTGTCAACACAGGTTACTTCAGTTTTAAGTTGGTCTGGCTGGCTGGCTCTGAATGTGTCGCTCATACAGGCCGCACAAGTGGCGCTAGAAGTAATCTAAACAATTACTCCTTATTATGCCTAGAAAAGTTTTTTTGTTTTTTTGAAAATCCAGCCCCCTCCAAAAGGTTCATAGCGTGTGTTCAATTTGCAATGTAAGTTTATGCTAAACTGATCACTTAGTTTGTGTCCACGCTTGTTTTTTGAAAATGCGGATTTTTTTAGTGAACACTACCCAACAAAAGGCGATTCATTGATCACCCAATTTTCTGATTTTTCAATTGATCACCCCAACACGGCATGCTGCCAAAAGACGTTGAATGACTAACCGGGCCTGTTTCTTTTCATTAATATTAAATGGCTGTATTATTTTCAGACAGACCTCGTATACATTCAGTCACGTTATAATTTGCATGAAATCTCATTTATTAAATGAGCGTTTCATCTTTAGAATCGTCTGTCTAATATAATATACCAGTCTAGAAATAATAGAAGGGAATCAAATTCTGTTTGTTGTTATATTAAATTAATACCCGAGAGCATCTGCCGTGGCGTAGTGCGTAACATTAAAATAAATGCGTCTTTTTCGTTAGACTCCACCGCACTAAATAATTATAGCTAATTACAGCTCACCGTATTTTTGTTTGATAAATAAATGTAAATAAAAAAGTTGAAAGCCCCCAATACAAACTAATATTTGTCATGGCAGTACCAGTGATGGAAATTGATGTGGAGAACTAGGTATACGGTTTGGTTTTGGGAACTAGGTATACGAGTGATACATAGAAAAAAACTGAAGAAACCCATCTTTTTAGTTGACGGTTTCTAAAAATCGATCTATCTAATATACGTCTTCACTCGAATTGAAAGATTATTAATCAGGTCATAAAAGAGCTTTATTGCAAACTAGTCCACAAGATATACTTGCTAACCGCTATGCGATGCCAGAATCATTAAGATTACATTTACTAAGCTTAGCTGTGTGTGAAACAAGGTTAAAGTGTCGGACACAGTGATTGAAATCGGTTTTGGGAACTAGATATACGATGAGGCTGTGTCTAGGATTCATGCTCGGGAATCACAGAGGGTTCCATCAAGGATCAACGAAGTGAACCCGTGCAGCTCGGTGTTCCAGGGCACGGTAAGACCCCGGGATAATCTTTGAAAACGTGGTCAATTTCGGGGCTGTTTTGAGACATACACAAAACTGGAAATTGAAAAGTAGCTATACGCCATGCCCCCCCCCCATCCACCACTGGGACCTACTAACCTCATCCCTTAAACCTAAGCTTAACCCTCGGATATGATCTCGATAAGATATTAATAACGAGTTGCCAAAATGTCATTTATTTACATTTATTTAGCAAACAAAAATACGGTTAGCTGTAATAGCTATACTTATTTAGTGTGGTGGGGACTAGCGGAAAAGGTGCACATAAATTATAACCTTCTCTTAATGAACTAGTATATTCGTTAACGAATCATTGTAGATGCTCGTGCATTTTCAGGAAGTATCAGTCGGAGCAGACCGGCGTGTACCGTTTGCCACCCACAAATAGTTTAATTTGAAGTCTGCTACGCATTTATAGATCTGAACTAAACAATTCTCTAATTAAACTAAGATCCGAATCTGGCCTACAGACATCTGATTCTGTATTGCAGTAATTACGAAAAACTTATTTATTTAATATAAATAAAAGAAAACCAGGAAAAAAAGATCATAGTTATATCGTTTGACCGACAGAGATATAGTCGTTTAATGATTGTTTTGTGTAATTATAATTATAATTTATTGTTTTGTTTTTATCTCTCTCTTCGCTTTGTTGGCACGCTTTGATAGGATGTAATAAATAAATAAAAAAGACAGAGAAAAACAAAGGGAATTAGTGATATAAGTTGTATTTGATTGCAGCACAAGGCCTAATCTCTTTCATATTTCATTTTTGATTATAAATTAATAAGAATGTGTGTAATGCTTTCATGAAATAAAAATTGCTGGATTAGTAATAATTGTTGTAATGAAGATTTATTTCCGGTGAAAAAACTCGAAGCTACAGGGGGGGGGGTAAACAACTTAACTGCAATAACCATAATAATAAAATTGTCATAGAGAACATGAAGTGAAATTATTTTGGTCTTTGAAATTCAAACTGATCACCCTATCCAGGCCACGAGATCGGATCTAGTTCAGTGCGTGTATGTATGAATTTATGTATGTATGTGTGTGTGGGGGGGGGGTATGTGTGTGTGTGTGTGTGCGTACGTTCGCTTGAGCGCATGTGCGTGCGCGTGGCCGTGCGTGTGAAGACGAGCACATTCAGTGGATTGAATAATGTCTTTGTGGTTGTTTCGTCTTCGTAGGGACAAATCTTAATACTATTCAAAAAGCGCTAAAATAGTAAAGAACATCAGCCCCGCTTTGGGTTGGTTTGCCGGCGTTTTTTTTTTATTTCTCCCAACCTCACCCTTTTTAGAGCCCTCCACATTCTCACTTCTTCGCCGAGGTCGCCTCCTCTGTCAATCAAGACGAATCCAATCAGGGAATTCTGATCGAAGCTTGGACGATTATTAATTTATTAGAGTACTCTTTCAGAATGTCATCCTTCTTTCCAAAATTGTCTGATTTAATTGTTGAATTTCAGAATTAGTTTGTAGAAAGATCAATATTCGAACAGTTTGAATCTGCCAATTAAACCCAACTCCTGAAAATCTAAAAATCCGCCACCCATGGGGAGGGGATGGTTAAGAACCTCTGATCTATTAGGTTGATGCAAAAATAATCACGGTTTTTCACCGTCAATTTTAAAGCAGTACATCGCAGATTAGAATAACAGTTATTAATCGGAATAAGAATCTTCAGAATCTACACATATTTGCCAACTAAAAAGAAATCCATTTATTCCGGAAGCAAAGAATTCTGGGGTCCTGGAACCAATAGCCCGGGGGCCAGCAGGGGCTACCGTGCACCCCCCCCCATGATTCTACTTTTAGGGTACCAAAATGTTCCTTAGGATGGTATCTTTCAGAAGAAACAATGTTCCCAAGAAAAAGTTGGGAAGAACTACCTCATTTGCATAAAGCAAAATGGTCGCCAGCATACACCAACAAAACAGAATTTCATATTTCGTCTCCCAGTTGACATATCTGAGTACTTTAAAAGGCTATATCATGGGTTTAAGACATGAGGAATTCAAGAATGCACTTTATTTTACCCTAAAATCGTAATTTATAGGTATTTCAGGATTTTACAAGGAAGTGTCAAGTATACTTTATAGACAAAATTGTGGATAATTTTGTTTTATGCAAATGAGGTAGTTCTTCCCAACTTTTTTCTTGGGAACAAGCTTGATTGTTGAAGACCTTCCCCTCGAAAGGTTTGAAAGCGTGGTAGTCGGTCGGAGAGAGGTCTGGTGAGTAAGCCGGGTGAGGTAGACTTTCGTAGCCTAGTTCGTTCAATTTCTGCAGGGTCATTCGCGCAACATGCGGTCGGAAGTTGTCATGGAGAAGAATTGGTCCATTTTGATTGACCAATATTGAACATTGCAGTTCTTGGTGCGTTTTCGATTCCCTGGCAATACTTCTTTGCTGTGATGGTTTCGCCATGTTTCAAGAAGTTGTAGTGGATGATTCCACTGGCTGACCACTAAACAGTGACCATAATTTTCTTTTGGGGAAGTGTTTTGGTGCTTCACCTTTGTCCAGCCACTGGTCGGAATGCCGTCTATTGTTGTACAGAATCGTCGCATATCACAATGGATCGTTTTTGTTGCGCAAAAGAAGTGCAGAGCGGACATCGTAACGGCGAATATTTGATTTTCGTTCAGGTCGTGGGGCACCCATTTGTCGAATTTTTTGTTTTCCAATTTGGTGCAAATGTCGAACAACTGTTAAATTGTCAACGTTTAGTTCCTCTGTAACCACTCGAGTTGTTTTGCGTGGGTCCAACTCAGTAATGGCTCTCGGCCCATGGGTGTCGTCAATCACAGAAGGACGCCCACGAACCTCCTCATCTTCAAGTCTCTCGTTTCGTTGCGGAAGGAACCAATGTATGAGCTGTACGTTAGTTAACGGTCCCCTGGCCAAATACTTGGTTGATATTGCGAGTATTTGCCGCTGATTTGCGTTCCATTTTGAACTCATACAACAAAATTGCTCAAATTTGCTCGAATTTGCTTTTTTCCATCTTTGATTTGACAGCCTCAAATAAACCGCAATAAATGGTTAAAAGAAAGCATTCAGCCGAAATCAATAGAGCAACATTCACGCTTTAAAATGGCATATTCCATGAACATAGTTAAATAATAATTTATTCCAAAATTAGCAATTATTGTTGCACAACCTAATAAATCAATGCTTCAAGTCCATGAGGTATTGGTGAGCAGTCGTTTGAACATTCAGCTATGACAATCTTTTAGTTTATGGCCAAACAATCAGCGCAAATCTTGATTGTCAAGAACGTCAGAAGTGGGAAATATTTCCGCAAAATGTCCTGATTTGGTCAAAAGAAAGTGTTGTAATCTTTGATGTACATACACCTATGGCGATGTTTAACCAGCATACAAAGGCACAACAAAACATACAAGGGTTCAAAAAAGTATACTTTCTTCTGATTAAAAAGTGTAATTCAACAACATATTCATCGGATATTAACGCAATAATGAAATTAAAAGCCTGTCTTGTGTGCTTTATCAGATTACACCATGAATTCGTCAAGGCATAACGGAAACATCCGATGTTCGAAACTGACGTTTTAATTATTTTCGTTTTTTTGATAAAGCACAACAGACAGGCTTTTAATTTCATTATTGCGTTAATATCTGATGATGTCAAACCAAACGAAAGTGTGTAGTACTTCAGCATGACAATGTAAACCCACACAATAATCAGTATATGATTTAAATGCTTACATTGTGATATTGTATAGCATTCTCCTAACTGAAATGGCTTGGTACGTACCTTTAGATTTCGATTCAATCAGATCACTGGAACACTTCTTCGTGACAAATCCTTTAAAAGCAGGGACTGATCAATTCACCATTATCAGAAATCTTTTCATCCAGAATCCTAGATTTTTCAAGGAGCAATAAAAGAATCAGTCTCATTATAATTGTTCATGTTATTGCTTGACGAATAAATGTTACTGTCTATAACTTTG
This sequence comes from Architeuthis dux, assembly GCA_006491835.1. Taxonomy (NCBI): domain Eukaryota; kingdom Metazoa; phylum Mollusca; class Cephalopoda; order Oegopsida; family Architeuthidae; genus Architeuthis; species Architeuthis dux. Next base: position 12,485,316 of record VCCN01006870.1, on the reverse strand, counting down.
AAAAGAGTCATTAACATTCGAACGTTGAGTCATTCGGCTGAATCGTTGTGTTAACATCAAAGATGGGAAGAAGAGATTGGATAGTCAGAAAAAAAGCTCGAATACATTATATGTTTGCTACATTTAAGCGTCAGCAGAAACTAAACAATAGTTTACGACCTATGTAATATTATTAAAAATCTACCGTAATTTTTACTGAATAAGACACATATTTGTATAACACGCAATGCTATTTTATTAGCTTTTTTTAATTAAAAAGAATAATATTTATTTCTACTAGTTATTCAATGGTGTATTACAAACGGATAGAGAGAACTTCCTCATAATTCTCTATAACGTTGAGTCATTAACATTCGAACTTTCTTTCTCACAATCCAACCTCTTCTTCCAATCTTTAATGTTAACACAACCTTTCGACTGTACCCTTCTATGGCCTTCTTCGGGTGTAATATGTAATATCTATAAGGAAAGGGCGTCTCTGTTATCTGTCTCTTTCTCTGTTAACGTTTAATTCTTCTGTTTGATACCGTTTTTTGCTTTGCACCACCAGAGATATTACATATTACACCCGAAGAAGGTCGTAGAATAAATCGATCGAAACGTTGTGTTAACAACAAAGATGGGAAGAAGAAATTGGATTGTCCGAAAAATAGTTCGAATCTTTCATAATTGTTCCACATTTTGTAAATGAGAAGGATTGATTCACACCATAAATGAGTAGGAAACATGACCCTTCTCTGGAGATGCTTTATCATTGATGACTACTTGTATATAATATGATGGAATATGTTAAAGTCTCTTTTTCTGGAAAATACATGCACAAAAATACAATACGAATTTTATCTATTTAAGAATATTATATCAATGAGCTTTACTTACATATGCAATGAATACAATTATATTTATTTATGATTAACATGGCCAAATGAAAATAATCAGTGTTTAGAAAAAAGTACTTTGCCATATATCCAGAAAGAGTAGGCCCTGGAAATCAGCATTCTCTGTAGTTAAAAAGTAAAGTAGCGCCCTTACGATGGCTACGGCATCAGCCTCTGTCCGGGCTTCACATATCACAAGTTTCTCTGTCTCGTCTAGTTCTTCGAGGTTTGCGATATGTTAAATAGACTTAGAGGCGACAAGCACACGAAGTGGCGTCACTCACTTCACCATATGCTATTTTCCCCCATGGGCATTAGTGCCAGTCTCAATCTCAGTCGGAGTTTGAACTCGGATCGCCAACACCATTGTCGGCCACCTTTAGTTAAAAAAAGATTGGGAAGTATCCGGTCCGAAATCGGCATTAAGACGATCGAATTATGGTTAGATGCTCAATAAACGGAAGACTAAATTACTATTACAAAGTTATAGCAAAGGCCTTAGTGAATATTAATAGATCTAGAATACAAATTGGTTGGAACGGACTTCCTAAACAAGTCTGGCAAGTTGACTGTCTTCCATTCATTTAAAGATTTCTATTAGATTTGGTTTCCAAGAGAAATTTACTAATTTTGAGTGTTTTAGTGGCGTCTTTCTCATTGGCCCTTTGGCAAAGGCATCGCTGGCAGCAAACTCGATTGTGTTACCGCCAAAAACGAAGTTTTCCGATTAAGACCCCGTCGCATACAAAACGTTTTGGTCATTGTTTTATATTATATACTAGACAACCCCTGTGGCCCATTGGGTCACGCCACGAGAGAAAATTAGCGCAATCTGATGTGGCCAGGATGAACTCAAAGTATTTACCTATTTGCAAAAAGATAAATAGATAAGGGACACCACTCTATCAAATCGCTCATTATAATATAAGTAGAGGTGGGTGCGAGCGCAAACCCCACACTATTATCATTCAGTCACAGATTATCCAGATTTATTTTGAATTCTTTAAGTCAGCGCATTTTAGGGGTACTTTGATTCAATAACTCTCGCTAAACTAGTGACTTACCGTGGTGTAATGGTTAGTCTAAAAGGCCCCACTACTGTGTAGAGAGTGTAATGCTAACTGGTTCGCGTGGCTCTGTGACAGACTATACTACGCTTTGTAAAGACTATGTGTGCCTGGATATGGTGTAATAGTTAATTTAGTACAATTACTACCGTTTAGAGAGTTCATTCCTCAGTGGTCATAATTACAAGTATGACATGCGCCAGACTATGTTAAGCTTTGTAAATACTTTGGGTGCCTCCCTATGGTTAAATGGTTAGCGAACTAGTCAAAAATTAATTATGTGTAGTGAGTCCGATCCGCACCGGATGCCCCTACACGTGTGGCCTTGTGCTAGACTAAGCCAATCTTTGTAAATACCAATATATATATATATATAAAATTTAATTCAAGAAGAGGTACGGGAACACCTTTCGGTTTATAGTAATCTTTGAGAAAAGAGCAAACTTACTTCATGTTACTGACCACCCGAAACATTGAGGCGTTCAGCTCATCTACCCAATCTTACCAGATTGTTCGTATCCATCCATCCAGGTCAGTTCGTAAATTACCATTCTAGTCTTTTTATATCTAGATGATAATTATAAAGACATGTATTAATTGGAAACCTATATTTGCACGGCGCCGGTGTAAGTGACTGATAAACGAGCGTAAATAAATAAAGAAACTAGCGCGGGGATCAAACCCGCATCCACCTTGGGAGCAGCCTTATAGACAGGCTATGTCCAGACCATCTGAGCTAACAACGCCCTCATGGAAAGGCAGGATCTTTG
>VCCN01006870.1:12405314-12416694 GCA_006491835.1 Architeuthis dux | reverse complement strand
CCCCCCCCATTTTCTACCTTGCTTTTGTTCTGCATTTTATCCTTATTATTACTGTATTCATTTTTTTTCTTTTTGGTCTAAGGCAACTCATTCATTACCTCAAGAATGAAATACCTCAAGAATAAAAATGAATGGCAAGTAATGCCTAGCCAATTTGTCTTTCAGCTATTTATGGCTCCGGAAAAAAAATATTCAAAAAATGCCTGCTGCCTCCTAAAAGAGTTGGGATGAGGAATAGTAGATTGAGGTGGGATGTGGAACAAGGGCTCGTGTTTGCCTTTTGTTTGTGTGTTTTTTCAGAAGGGTAGTTTGGAGGCACATAATAGAACAGCTGTGTGAAGAGATAACTTTGCTATTTTAAAACTGGCAGTGTTTGTTTTTGTCAAATTTGCTCCTGCCTTTTACATTCTTCTCATGATTGCACCATTCGCATTACTTTGTATACACATTCATAAGTATTTATTTTTAAGAAAGAGTAATGCAAGATTTTACTCGAGAACATAAGATATGGAACATGAAAACAAGAGTAGTGCCCATAATAATATGTGCACTAGAAACTATCGCAAAGACTCTAGAGGAGAGTTGAGGAATCTGAGGAAGAACTGATAATATCCGGATAACAGTTGTGTTGTGAGGGGCAGTGAATTCTGAGGAGGCTTGATCCATAGACCAACCATGAAATACATGAGCTTTTAAGATGCAAATATTTATTATCCTTCTATAATTCACCATATGTATGTCCGTATGTGACAGCATAACTCAGAAACCACGTAATATATCTCCAGGAAACTTTCTCTGTGTACCGATGTGACACCAAGCCATGTTTCTAGCAAGTTAGTTTTCGAAAATTCCTAAACTTGTTAAGCTTTTAGTGGTCGTTCGATTTACAATGTATGTATAATACTAAACTGGACCCTTACTTTGAATGGAAAACCATCTATATAATACTAAAAGTCTCATTCCGTTTATCTGTATGTGACCTCTGAGTAACCGAACCGTTGGATTGTATTAAATTAAGGTGTCCCTAAAAACAGGTTTTGATCTCCTATTGTGGCAAAAGGACCCATTAGGCCTTTCCTTAAGGTGGGATTTTCAGCTAGTAATAATACTTCGGAAAATACATTATGTGAAAAAAGGCGGAGGAATCAGCAATGAAGATTGTGTGGACACAACTATTAAATAACTTGTTGACTACATTTTACAGGGTAAAGTAAGATTGACCATGACAGCCAGAAACTACAACAAAACTGACAAACCGCAAATGTTGGATCAGACAAGTAAACAATTAGAGTCCAAAAGAGGAGAAGAACAACTAGCATTATAAGGGAAATGATCTTATCTCTAACGGTATTAAACTTGTATACATATATTATATATATATATAATTATGAATCACTTCCACCGATATGTGCTTAATGTCTTCAAAAGTGATTGGATAAATGGAACTCAAAGGAATAATTGAAAGCGTCCAGAAGACAGTTATTCTAATATCAGCCCGAATACTCAGTCAGGTGCTGTAATATTGACGAGACTTGCTGTCAGTTGATCTCCAGAAAAGAAATCACCAAATGCTGTGAAAACACAATGAGAAAGAAGAAGAAGAAGAAGAAGAAGAAGAAGAAGAAGAAGAAGAAGAAGAAGAAGAAGAAGAAGAAGATCAGGCTAGTCACTCAATAGAAACCGCCAAGTGACCAACACCTTTGGCAGTATGCCGTGTTGGGGGTGATCAATGAATAAATCACTTCTCTCACCTTTTGTTGTCCGTACTTTCAACAAAGAAAAACAAGGGTGAACGGTGCCGGACACAAACTAAGGGACCAATTTAAAATAAACTTAGATTGTAAATAGAACCCCCAACTAAAACCTATTTTGGGGAGGGGTTTTCAAAAAAAGCCTGTACGCGTGATACAAGACTTGCATAAAAACTGAAGCAGCTTTTGTTGACAGTTTTGGTGACAGTTTTGACGGTTTCTAATTATAATAATTATCATTATATCATGAGTATCATTATATATCATGATGATCAGTGTTTATAGAAGCAACGATCTAGTGCACTATCATGGCGTTTGGTATTTTCAAAAATGTACAAACTTGATAACATTTATAAAAAAAAAGCAATGAAAATAAAAACGCTATGAACGCTATCACAACATCTGTTTTCGTCTGGCTCCATCGAGGATTAATTAAAACATTGGCATAATTGAGAGTGTGTGCACTGATTACAAAAGAGAAAATATTAATAAACTCACTGAATATCTCGTCATTTAATTGGATTACACACCGGTGCTGTTGCATTTCGACATTTTATTGTTCACTTCATACAAGATAACTTATTTCCTCCCCATGCAGGCATGTTATTATTATTTACTAAATTGTATTTTTTTAATTTATTTTTAACGACTGTTTATCTGGGCTTATTTTAATTTGTAATTCTGTATTCACTCTCTTTTAGTATTTCTTTACCTCTGCCAACGAAGCTGGAGAGGTATATGTATTGGGTCGCCTCCGTCTGTCTGTCTGTCTGTTCACACGATATCTCCGAAAGTACACAATGGATTTCAATGAAGTTTTGTGGAGAGAGAGGGCAATGGGGTAGGAAAGAGGTGCTCAAATTGGGGAGGATTCAGGAATTTTGTTTTGATTGGGAGATATGTTTCTGTTTTTGTTTTCATACATTTATGTATGGCTACACAATATCTCCAAAAGTTCTCGATGAATTTCAATGAAGTTTTGTGGAAGGGTTGATAAGTGATTCAATTCGGGGGCGGATCCATGCACAATTACCTCCCGTTACGTCGTAGTTATATGTCCACACTACATAATATCGCCAACAGTTCATGTCTGTCCACATGATATCTCAATGAATTTCAATGAAATAGTGTAAGAAGTGATTAAATTTTACGGCGGGACCATCCACAGTTACTTCCCCTGACGATGGCGTTGGCAGAGGTATGCGCTCTCTGAGTGCTTTCTAGTTTTTAGTTTGTTTTCATTTACGAACATATACACAGATGTCATTCTTTCTTTTCTTTCCTACTTTCTTAAATGTGTGGCTTAATAATATACATATTTATGCACACACACAAACACACACGCACGCACACACACACACACACACACGCACGCACATATGTATATATATGTGTATAAATATATGTATATATATATGTGTGTAACACTTTTTCAATGAGCATACAGATTTTACACTCTGATCCTGGGCAGAAGTGACGGGAAGCAACACTTTGATTCTGGGCAGAGCGCTCAGTTACTTCACTCTGATCTTGGGCAGAGGGATAGGGAGAGACACTACTATCCCGGACAGAGCGCACATATACTCTGGTCCTAGGCAGAAGTACCGATCCATAGGTAAATAATCCTGTCATTTTTGACAGGTGCTATGAACGTATATTCATGTTACACAATTTGTGAATTTCACGGGAAAGGTTTCATTAGAAACCGTCAACCAAAACTGTCTAAATCACATAGGTTTCTTTAGTTTTTAAGTGGGTTTGGCTGGCTGGCTGGCTGGCTATCTACGTATGTGTAGCGCGTACAGGCCGCACCAATTGAGCTAGAGGGCTGAACATTTAAACATATACTCCTTAGTACGCCTAGAAATACATTTTTTTAAAAATCCTCCCAATAGGTGTTTAGGGGTTTTAATTTACAATGTAAGGTTGTGCTAAATTGATCCCTTAGTTTGTGTCCAGCAGTGTTCATGCTTGATTCTTTTGAAAATTCTGACTTTTTTAGTGATCACCGCCAAACAAAAGGCGAGAGAAGTATCTTATTCATCGATCACCCCTTTTTTCCAATTTTGAGATGCGTTACACTTCTATAGCAGCGAGTTTTCATTGACTGACTGTCAAGTTTACATATCAACATATCGAACGTAACTTTTTAATGACGTAATAATATAATATCTGTTTGTTCTTTTTTAAAAATCAATCCTCGAAATCAAACTGTGACGTAAGGTTGACATTGTTTTAACATATCTCATATCGCGGTGTTTTGTTTAACAGGCTTGTTTAATTGATCACCCCAACCCGGCATGCTGCCAAATACGTTTGTCACGTGTCAAATACGTTTGTCACGTGACGGTTTCTATTGAGAGACTAATCAGAAATGAATTTTTGTTTGTTTTATGATTGTTCCGCCTGTAATGCATTAGCGAACACACGTTTTACATGGAACCGAAGCGACCATTCAGTTAAAGAATCAAAAAGTTCCCTCTACGCTCTGCTATAATTGCTAAATTCGCTCTATAATTTAATCTGTATTTGTCGATAACAATTAGGTTTAATCATTTCGATTCAGTCCCTTATACTTTTAGAAACCGTCAACCAAATTTGTCAACTTCAAAATAGTCAACATCAACATAGGTTTCTTTAGTTTTGTAATGCCTCTAGCCGACTGGCTGGCTATCTATGTATGCGTTGCTCGCACAGGGAGCACCAATGGAGATTTAAAAATGTACGCCTTACTATGTCTAGAAAAAAACGTCCTTTTGATATTTGAACCCCACCCCCCAAAAAAGTTTATAGTGGGGATTCAATTTACAATGTAAATTAATGCAAAATTGGTCCCTTAGTTTGTGACTAGTGTTCCCGCTTGTTATCTTTGGAAATTCGAACTTTTTTTAGTGATCGGCGCCCAACAAAATGCGAGAGAAGTAACTTATTCATTGAGCACCGATTTTCCAATTTTTTAATTGATCACCTCCAACATGGCAATGTTGCCAAAAGACGTGTTGTTACGTAACGGTTTCTATTGATTGACTAACCAGACCTGTTTATTAATTAATTAATTATAGTAAGTTACATATATATTCAGTATTCTGTCACTGAAAATCTATTACATCGTCGTCAATCAACAAATTATTATAATTGTTTAATCATTTTTTTATATTTAAAAATGACTTCTTTATTTTTTAGAGTTTTTATTTAACCATGACTTATATTTAACCATGACTTATATTTAACCATGACTTATATTTAACCATGACTTATATATAACATTTTGATATCCAAAGTATGACTAGTACTTCGAAGACGATTACAAACATAATTAGTAAAACACTGCACGCTGAAGCAGGAATCAAATACAACGCTAGGAATGTTATGAAAGTTTAAACTTGCTCAATGAATTTATAATAACCCTGTAGAGGAATCCCAAACTGGCATTCCAATTGAAATTATGGATAACATCTATGCTTCTTTTTATCCCGTAAATAAAACAGTGGAGGTGGTAAAATTAAGTTACCTTGATAAACATGCTACCAGTAAGGTTTGAACCATAAATTCATGATTTTTAAAAAAACAACAAAACAAGCGCGAATGCGACCGGACACAAACTAAGCGATCAATTTAGGATAAACTTACATTCAAAATTGAACACCCCACTGAAAACCTATTTTAATTTTCAAAAAACGAAAACAAAACATTTTTCCTACTCATTGAAGGGAGTGTGTGTGTGCAAACTTTCAAGTTTCTACTATGAACGGTTAAGGCTGAGCGAAGTCCGGATACATAGGTACATAAATAGATACACATAAATTTCAGAACACATGAATAACCTAACCCAGCAGCAGTGTGTATATCGGTCTGTTGTGGGTAGCGGTGATTAAAACGTTATCTCTACTCAGTAAGGTGAGTGTGTTTGTTAAATTTGAAGTTTCTACTATGAACGGTTAAGGCTGGGTGAAGTCCGGTTAGATAGATAGACAGAAATGTCAGACACATGAATAAGCTAAACCCTAGTAACAGTGTTTAAACCGGTCGGTGGGTAGCGGTGATTAATAATGATAGTACTCTGAATGGAATGAGACGAACATTATATTTTTATACTTTTGAGCATCCATACATCAAGCTCCCTAATATCACCCACACCTACATCCCTTACTAACTTAAGACAAAATTACCTCTGCGTCCTTCCTCGATTATTCCCAAGGCTTTCTCTTTTCAGACTTCCTCTGATTAAGAAGCCTGTGCGCCGAGAAACTTGATTAAGGTCGATCATCACCTAATTAATGCATCGTTACCAACGACACTGACCAGGAAAACCTAATAAGACAATCAGGTTCACACGGGCAAGAGTAATTAGGGCGGCCTGGGTGATCTGTCCATGAATATTTCGGCCAATATTGGGCCAGAATTCAAGGCCGCTATTACAATCAAATTTCGCCCTAATCTTGGACAGCTAGTGTTATTTTACCTGAAAATTGCATCAATTATACATTATTCAAAACAACTCGAGGACATATTCATAGGTTCTATTTCGTTTAGGCCTCCTTTTTTTCTTTCTTTCATTCTGTCTTTCCTTTTTGCTTTCGTTCTTTCTTTCTGTCTTTCTTTCTTTCTTCCTTTCTTTCGTTCCTTCTTCATTCTCTTTGATTTTTCTTTCCTTATTCTTCTATGTCTAATGATAATTTTAGCTGATCAATGGAAAGTTGATCTATGTATGTATGTCTGTACCTATCTAGCTAACTAGCCAACTATATATCTAGCACGATCGATCTATCTATCTATTCGTTAGTTTAACTATTTTCCATCATTTTTAATTTCTATTTTCAAATTCAATCGTTCACTTTACTTCTTTCTGCTCTTACTCTGTATTTAAAGTTACATATATGCAGGATACCAACCTTTATTACAACATATATACATTACAATATATATATATAAAATATGTATATATATATATATATATTTGCACAATGCCAAACATTGCACACAGACGCATACGTACAAGCACAAACACATACATGCGCAAGCACATATACGCACACATACAAACACAACACACACACGCACACATATATGCACAAACAGACACACGCACACATACAAGCACAAACACACACACTCACACATACAAGCACAAACACACACACACACGCACGCACACGCATATGTGCGTGCACGCGCACACATATACACGCACAAATATATAGAGAGATAGAGAGACAGATAGATAGATAGATAGAGAGAGACATATAGAGAGAGAGAGAGAGAGAGAGAGAGAGAGAGAGAGACAGACAGACAGACAGACAGACAGACAGACAGAAGAATTCGTTCTCACCTCGACTGCTATTTTCAGCGAAAATTCTAATTAGAAAATAAGCATGAGGTGTGACTTGAGAGACGCTTTGTGTTGGCCTCTAATATAATATCATCAAATGATCTAAAATTTGCTTGAAAGAGTAATTTTTATGGAAAGAACAGAATGCCAAATAGAAAGATACAGACGAACAAATACACGTATCTTAAAGCCAAATTTCAAACTATTCAAATAATGACCGCGACAATGGCGCCATGTTGGGTTCGGCCAACATGTCGGTCCTTTTGATGAGAGTCTACTTCAAAGATGTACTATTACTTACTGCCGCCTTGATTCCAGTTACTCTTCCTTGAGTATTTAATAGCCATGTCTGGATTTGTCAAATTATCGACGTCGAAGGTGTTCAGTATTAATACAAATAAAAAGAATATATTTCATACACTGAAATACTCGGACTAATGACTAAAATGGATACAAAAATAGAGAATGAAAATGGAGATGAGCTGGATACCTAGCAGGACGTAAGGATAACACATGGTGTTTAAGGTTAGCAGATGCCCTAAAGATAACAAACATCGTAGAAAAAGACTAGGCACAAGATTGAGAGATGAGATTAAAAGGTTTACCGGTTGCACATGATGGTGATGATGATGACGATGATGATGATATGCACGGACTAATATCCTCATCTTGGTTGTTATAGTTACAACGTTTCGGCCTTCAGCCCTTGTCAGCTATCTGTCCAGTGGGACATGGCCGAGTGTAGAAAATCAGTGGCTAATCGTATCTAGTAATCTGGGTGGCGGTCGCGAATTCAATCCCTAGATCGGCTAATCTAGTCATATACTCTGGTTCAGGCAGACAAGTGACATCGCAACGACGAATTAACTGATATGAGATAACAGCCGAAACCAAGATGAGCTCCCTAATCCAAGTAAATCGATGTATAATAATGATAACACTGTGCAACGCGATCTTTGTTCCTGGCTATTGAGCGTTATTTTCTGATTGCTTATGTGTAAAAAGTATAGAAAATGGCTATTCTCCCCTTCAAACCTTTCTTTTGTGGCCAGGACAGTGATATGTCTTTCTTAAGATTAAAAATGTGCAAATTCGCCCGTTGTAGATTTCAAATTATCACTGTCCTAATCGCAAAAGCAAAGTTTGAAGAAAATAATTGACATTTTCTATACTTTTTTTAGACATAAGCGATCAGAAAATAACACTTATTACCCAGGAACAAAGCAAGTGAAAAACAACACGTTGCACAGTGTAATTCCTCATCTCAGAGATTAAGAACAAAAAAAGAAGATTTATTAACTGAAAATATTCAACTGATATCCAACATTTCCTCCGTGGATGCATCTATTAAGCAAGACTGTGTCTGACACAAGGTGATAAACAGAGTGATTTTGTTCATGCTTTATAGTGCCCCAATTAAAACTGTATATGCTTTGACTTTTCACCACAGGGAGATCAAATCCGTTGCAGTATATTACCTAAGAAGGATTTTTTTTAAACGAACAAATGAGAAAAGCCATCTGTGACCAGTAAACATAATGGATTTTATAGAGATGACATATTACCATTAGAGGATCTTTGGAAAAGGAGTATTACTTCAAACAGGTCATATTTGATTATAAATATTTGCTGTTTGTTGTTGTTTATATCATCCTTCATCTTACTATTTGAAGAAAAGAAAACTACATTTCATATGTAACAACTTTATTATGGAAGAATTGCTTACTTGACACTGCGTTACATAAAGACTGATGCCAAGTGAATCTCAATTCATCAATAAATATACAAGTACCTTGAATAGTGCGCTTAATTCGTTCTCAAATTTCCCGTACTCTTCAACATCGCACTGTTCATAGTCTTATTATAATTTAATGTGTTTTTTTCCAACTTATACTTAGTTACATTATTTTGTGTATCAATACCTTAACCGTAGTACTACATCAAAACCCGCACCAATCAAAACAGCACTATTCAAGGTATCTCTGTATTCGTTCGGTAAACCCAGCAATCCCTCTGATTTAAAAGCAATGAAATTGATAAAGAGAATGTAAGTTGATTCTTTTGAATGAAGGACGTGATTTCCTTTCAATTGATAACACGACCATTTACCGTTTTAAGAGCAGACTGGCGCAGTCGTTCTCAAACACATGACTCAATGATGATACGGAGGGTCATAGGATTGTTTGAAAAAAAAAGAATAATAAAACTAAAAACAAGTCTGATTAGTCACTCAATAGAAACCGCCACGTGACCAACGTGTTTTGGCAGCATGCTGTGTTGGGGGTGATCAAATAAAAAAATTGGAAAAGGGGTGATCAATGAATAATTCTTCTGTCGCCTTCTGTTGGGCGGTGATTACTAAAAACGTCTGAATTTTCAAAAAACAAGCGTGAACGCTCTCGGACACAAACTAAGGAATCAATTTAGCATAAACATATATTCTAAATTGACCCCTTCGAACATTCTTTTGAGGGAATTTTCAATAGAAAAAAAGAGTAAATGTTTAAATTTTCCTTCTAGCTCCATTTTATGCGGCCTATACGCGTGGCACATACATAGCCAGCCAGATTCATTTAAAAACTGAAGAAACCTATGCTGACCCATGTTAACAGTTTTGCTTGATTTTTTTCTAATAAAAAAGAAAAGAAAAAATGCCAAGGAAATGTTAAAAAAGAAAAGAAAAGAAAATTACAAAATAGAGCAACTACATTTACATGACAATTTCGTGATATACAGCGTCATTGAGACTAAAGAACATGCACATAGTTGCGAATTATAAAGCATCTACAAATGTATGAAAACTCCTGACATATTCCAGTCAAATTACGTCAAATACTTGTACCTGATGATTACATTAAAGTGAAATTCAGTAGAACTTATTGGATAAAACTAAATGAAGGGAAACTGAAATTATGTTTCCACCCTTTGGGACGCGTGGCCAATATACTGTGTTCGGGATCGCGGCCAAACAGTTTGGGAAACACTGAACTAGAGGATACTTTATAACTTTGTTAATACTTAGAGAAACATTATTTTTAATTTAATTAGATCGGGTAGAGGGCTAGGTTCCGATTGATGATTACACTGGTCAACAAAATTGAACTGTTGTTATCATCAAGGTTGCAGTACAATTTTATAGACCAAGATTCGACGCTGATTTCGAATTTCGAGTCCATTTCACTCTGTCCCATCCCATTTCTTTTGCCACGGACACGTTCTGTTTTCTGTTCTATCGTATATGATGCAATCTAGGTGATGGTTAAAGGAAGACAAGACTTGTATCAGTCAGACATTTTCCAGAAAATCAAAATTACCATGTATAAGATATACGAAGAAGAGACTATGCAGAAAGACAAGCTAAAGTTTTGGACCTCCTATTGTGTTCTATAGATACAGCTTTCATCCCATCATGAAGACTAGACGTGATAAAAGAAAACTGATTACATTTTTGGAATCAGCATCCAAAACTACATAAAGTGTACCACAACACATGGCTGATGAAAATGTGTTGCTGACCAGTGTTATCAATATAGACTAACCACCTCAAAGTAGAAAACCACCTCAACTCAATATCCTATCTCCATTTCGCCTTGTCCAATACTAGGCTCATGTTTACTAAATATATAGGATGCTGCCTATCATAATCACGGATCATGTTATAACCTTGTTATCGTTATCGAAATTAGTCGGTCCCAAATCTTTATTCAAAGTGATCACAATAACTCATAAACTCAGGGGTGCCAGAAAGTTGGAGTCGTTTCTAGCAAAAAACACGCAAGAAATGGCCAAAAATGGCCAAATGCCAAAATTATTTATTAAAGAAATTATCTTTGTCAAACTCCATGACAAAGACTGAGTTGGCTTTACTGTCATGTAAAAAGAACAAGAACAAGAACAATCCTCAGCAAAAATAGGGGAGTAAACTGATACATAAAGTCGGCATTTCACTACCGAGATTTGAAATAGCGATCAGATGATTTCTTGCCTGGTGTGTTACCACCTGCGCCAAACTGACATGTCTTACATACCTGCAATATTTATAGTAGAATTACGCAAGGAAGTAGAAGTAGGAGCAGAGCCAGGCTTGTATTATCTATTTTTATTAGATGAAGTATTGTAAATATACATTTCTTTAAATTGTTATGCTACTATATACCTCCCTCTTAATTTTTCAGCTGCTTTTTTTATCACAACTTTACGATGACGCACAAAGTAAAGTAGTGATAAAAAGCAACTTAAAATAGTGAGTAAATATTAGTATTTAAATATGACCAAACCAAAAGGTTCATGGCCAAATGCT
>VCCN01006870.1:12344295-12363784 GCA_006491835.1 Architeuthis dux | reverse complement strand
TATTATTCCACCATGTATGATCCGCATTTTTTCCAGAAAAGGTTGAGCTAAAAATCCAGGTGCGTATTATCTATGACAACATAATTGTTATACATATTTGTTTACATCATTGTATACTGCATTTTTCATTGGGAATCGGAGCTCAATCGGGGTGCAGATTATTTATAATAGCGAATTATACATGATGAAATACGGAATATATCATTTCTTTTCCTTTGTTTTTCCTTCTTTTTTCCTTATATTCTCTCGCTACATCTGCCTGTCTAGTTCATCTTCTGCTTATATTTCGTTGCATGAATATGCATCTCCTGTTATCAATCAAGACCTGTTAGCCCTGAAGCAGAAAAAGAACCATCTGGCCTTATACTTCTGAAATACCGCTGTATTAGACTTACATGAAACAGCCGGCTGACTCGGGTATATGAAAATAACTAATTCATTTTCTTCCGGGATGATTTCCTACGCATCTAGCTCGGGTAGTCTGGCTTTCGATTCCATTACAGCTGAAGACTTTTTAGTATTTCCCAATAACCTGAGAGACCCATCTCTCCTAAATTAAGTCTTCCAAGCTTGAAGCCCGGGGCCAAAAAAGCCTCCGCTCGACTGAGTCTATCCACTGAATAAAACAGTAAACACTACTCTCCACTTTCTCTTAATCAGGATCTGCAGAATTTGTCTTAGGCGCATTGTCTGGAGTTATTTTGAGAGATTAAGTATTGTGGATTATTAAAAGTAGAGAACAGATTGCAAAGATAGGGAACGTTTACAGTATTTACCATGTATAATCCGCATTTTTTGTCAAAATTGTGAGCTAAAACGGAAACATAATTGATATACATATTTGTATTTATATACATCATTGTATACACGGGATAATGCATTTTTTCATTTGAAATTGAAGCTCAATTTTTGTGGATTTGTGGATTATCTATGGTTGCGGATTATACATGGTTAAATACGGTACTCCTTCTCTCTGTTGGAGAGATTGACAAATGTAACCTTTCACGCTACCAAACAGCAAAGAATCATAAAATTCTAACTATGAAGAAATTCACAAAATGAAGCTTTATTTATTGGTACTTAATCCCCATGAAAATAAATCACGGTTATATTTGAATCTCTTTGAGATGATTTTTTTACGAAAGGAAACTACTGAACTCAAGTGGAAGATTCTAACGGTGGGTAGGAGAGATTTTATCAGCAAAATTGTTACTTTAAAGTGGAAGAGTCAAGTGCTATGGACAAAGAAACAGGAAAGAAAGCACACTGTTCATTATACAGATAGACTAGTTAATCCCAGTTAATAAATTTGCGGATATACAGGTTTCCCCGCTATCCGAAGGTATAGCTTTCTATATAAGCCTTCGTAAGCCAAAGGCGAAGAAGCAATTATCATTAATTTATATGGGAGAAATGTTTGCGCGTTCCCAGATGCTAAAATGGTGAGGATGGTATGTCGGGCTGAGTCATCGGAGGTTGTGGTGGTGGGAGGTACAGGAGTAAAAGAGAGGGGAATATGGTGTGTGCTACCTCTATAATGGATTATCCCGTGTATGCTTAAAAAAGCTGAACACTACTTTCACTTCTCGCCCGTTTTTGAAAATGCGAAAAATGGCGTAAAGCGAAATATCTGTAATTGAATTATATTAGATGATGAATTATATTAGATGAAGTGGAAGAGTGCATGGTTACGGACAGAGAACCAAGAAAATCACATTGTTCATTATAGATTGGCGTTACCTCGTAGGACGTTTCTTTGAAACCGTGGGCAATTCGCTAGTGAGTTTGATTAGTGTAGAGAAAAAGATGCAAGTTCAATCCCCACAGGGGTTGTTCTTCAAAGCCCCATATATCCACGGCACAGCAGTGTTGAAATGATGGGCGGCCTATTCGATTGCAGAGAGATGTCGTACTAAAGTCTGTTTTGGTCCGCCTTGACGCCTTCTCTATATGCATGATGGGCAGTGACAGCCTGTGCAACTGTTTCGACAGCTGGTATGTTTTTAGAGTTGCCGGGATCCCTCAAAGACTCCCCAAGGAAATAACTCTCTGGTGGTTACCGGTTTAGCCGACGACGACCGGGCCATGAAACGGACTGCGCGGTTACATGTTCCCACGGGCAAGCGGACTACCCCCAGAGTCCGGCATAGAAACCATATATGCTGTGGCAATGGAACAACAGCGATCAAACCGTAAACCAAATTACTGAATTATTTAATAGTCTACAAATATATTAGATAAAGCATTATCAATCATTATTGATATTTTACTGGTATTTATCCATCTTATTTCCGTTTCTTTTTTTATCGTAGCTCTTCTACGACCGTTAAGTAAGCATCATGATTCCAACTTGGATCCCTTATCAGTAGTGTCAATGTAACACAGGCTGCCAACGATGAAGGATGTAAGTTCAAATCTAGCTGGAGGCTTATTCTTTTATTTCCGATCCCCATAACGCTCAGCAAAGAGAGAGCACCAGGGGCAGAGCAATAATGCTGACAGAAAGGGCACACACACACATGCATTAATATTAAAATATTGCCATAGTCCATTTCGCAATACTCATATGCCCCAGCGACGCTCAAGCAGTACAAACGCTCACCCAATGGTGTCTAAATGTCGACTGAGTAATCTCACGGGAGATTGTCTGTTCACGCATGCAAAGTAAGTTTCCCTCTGATTGGTTACCAAGTTACATTAAGGTTGCTCAACCGTTTCTCGGGATATTCAAAATGTCTGGATACTTACCGGACAGACCTCGTATATATATATTAAATAAAATACTAACATAATTTGTTTGACCTTTGTAAATTATGAGAAAGCATATGACTTGGTAGAATATACGGCTGTCTTCAACTCAATGCGAGAACAAGGTGTTAAGGAGAATTACATACAAATCATTCAGAACATATACGAAAATGACTCTTCAATAATTAGACTACATAAAGATACAAACAAGATAAAGATAGCAAACGAAGTAAGGCAAGGGGATACAATATCACCTAACTATTTACAACGAGCCTTGAACGCATCTTTCGGAAAACTGAGTGTGTGTGGGGCGGGTGGGAATAAACATAGACGGAAGAATTTAAACCACTTGAGATTCGCCGATGACGTTTCCATGACGTCAGAAGGATCGCAAAAATTACCAAACAGGTTGACTGATCTAAATAAGGAAAGTAAAAATGTAGGCCTAAAGATGAACAGAACAAAGACAAAAGTAATGGTCAATGATACCCCCCCCCCCTAAAACATAATAATAGAGGGCGAAGCTCTAGAGGAGGTTGGTGAATACATTTAGCTATGACTGGTAATACAGTTAGAGAAAGATCATGAAAGAGAAATGAAACGACGCAATAACGATCGGCTGGAAATCACTTGGTATGGATAGAGACATATTGAAGAGCCCCTTGACAATGTGCTTAAAACGTAAAGTTTACAATGAATGCATAATACCAGCTATGACTTACGGATGTGAAACCTGGAAATTAACAAAACGAACTGAAAACCAGCTTAGAACCGCACATAGAGCCATGGAAAGAGCAATGTTAGGGACAGAAAAAGATCAACATGGATCAGAGGATATTATACAAATAATTAAGCAACATAAATGGAGATGGGCTGGCCACTTAGCAAGAAGAGATGACAACAGATAGAGAAACAGATTAACTGATTACTGTCCATGGGATATTAAACGCAGTAGGAAAAGACCAGATACAAGATGGATGGATGAGATAGACATGGCAGAGGTTACCGCAATCGCGGTCGTCATGGAAGGTGATGATGATGATATTTGTATATGAGTATTGGCTAAATCATCGGCTTTTGATTTAGGGTTAAATCATTAATCTGTAATATATCTCGCGCATGCACTCGGTCTGCACAAAACCTACTTAAAATACGACAACAATGACTTGCGCTAACAAAGCACCATATCTGACTTGCAATATATCTGCTAAAATATCGAATTACAGGTATACCTAGATTAGTGCGTTAAAACTCGTTCCAAAATATTCCGTACAGTTCAAAACCGTTATAATTTAATGTGCTTTTTCAATTTATACTTAATTACATTAATTTGTACAGCAATATCTTAACCGTAATACATCAAAACACGCACTAATCAAAACACGCACTATTCAAGGTATTCCTGTATACTAACACTTATGCCCTGTTCTATGTTAAGGTAGGCTTAGTAAATATCTAAGGCCAGCCTGTGGCTGAAATACTTACGTATTTCCTATCGGTGACTGAGGTTGATGTTCGATCCCAGGCAATCAGGCAAGTAGGCAGAGTCCTTCTACTTGGAAAAGCCTTTTCTCTAAGGTAAGCTTAAAAGATTTCCCACCGAGATCGGCGTTCGAGCCCAAGTAAAATCAGGATTTCCAATGCTGATATTTTAGGTAGGTAGACAAGCTCTCCCGTCTTGTAAAAGTGGCGCTGAGCCATTCTAAGCTAAGTTTGGTAAATAATTATAAACACCACGAGGAAAGAATGAAAGAAAAATAAATCAGGACATATGTCATTTTGTGGATACTTCGTGAATGACTAAAAGTGATGAATTGTTTAACATTTTAAATTTTGCACAGAAATAAAATTTCGATAAGTATAGAAAAAAATCAGTATTTTGGAAGAGTGTCACATTATCGGGCATGCTCTTGCGCACAATCGGGAGACATTTGACAATTTTATTTTTCAAAATACCGAAATTGATCGCGGAATATAAAAGTAAAACAATTCAGAATCGATCATAGACTCAATTCCAAATTTCTGTCTGTATTGTATGCGTGTGTGCGTGTGTGAGTGAGTAAGACTTGATGTGTGTGTGTGTGTGTGTGTGTAAGCTTTTGTTTGTGTAGATGTAACTTTTAGTGTGTGTGTGTGTGTGTGTCGCACGTTTTCAATGAAAGCTGCCCTAAACTTTAAGCCCGGATACCCGATTTAATATCTCTATCCGATGAGCCAAACCCTCGCGCCGCCATTTTCCTGTGTCTGCTCACTGAAGCATTGATATGAAGCGACCTGAAACAGTTTAGTTTTTCTTTAAAGAAAATGGAGAAGCGTCTCTTTTGATCGAATCTAATCTATTCAAAACTGTCTTAGGAATTTAAAAGAAAATCGACTGAAAAAACTGAATGCCGAAAACTTAAGAATACAAAAAATCGCCTGGAACATTTTTTGTAGAATTTTTTTTCAAAGTCTTGTTTTTGCCAAGTTTTTGTTCAATCTACATTTTTCTTTCTTTCTTTCTTTCCTGCTGTTTTTCTTTTATACCCGCTATGTTCCATTTCTTTCTTTATTTAATCTCCCTTTCTCTATTTCCTGTTGTCTTCTTATTTCCTTTTTCTTTTGTGCTTTTTTGCGTCTTTATTTCTTTATCGCTTTTTCCTTTGTATTTTTCCCTCCTTTCTTTCTTCAGTTAGCTGTTCTGTCTATTATTTTCCTTTCTCTCTTTGTTTCTTTCTTTCTTCAATCAGCTATTCTATCACTTCTTTTTTCTTTTTGCACCACAATTTTTCTTCTTTGTTTTTTATATTCTTTCTCTCTCCTTTGTTTTCTTTCTTTTACTCTCTCTTTCTTTATTTCCTTCTATCTTTCATTCAGTTTGCCTTTCCTATGGAAACTATCCATACATGTTTTTTTTTACTTGTGACTGTTGTTTCTTTTACATTTTCCTTTTTTCATTTACATAAGCAATACGTATACTTTAGTTATTTATGTTATACTTGTCATTGTTTGAACTTCTTTCTTTCTCTTCTTTCTGTTTATCTTCCTTTTCTTTTTATATAAATCGATTATTACATTCTTCAGATTTAACTTTACTATTTACTTCTTTTTTCAATTATTCTTTCCTCCATTTTTCTGTTTCTCTCCCTCTACTTGTCTTTTCATTTCTTGTTTCTTCTTCTTTTTCTTTCTTTCTCCATTCCTTTACTTTGCTTTCCAGCACCTCTCTTTTTCATCTCTTTCTTTCTTTCGCTTTTCATCGCCTTTCTTTTTCTATTTTTCTTTCTCTGTTTCTTTCTTCCTTTACCTTGCTTCTCATCACCTTATTTCTTTCTTTCTTTCTTTCGCTTTTCTTCACCTTTCATTTCTTATCTGTCTCCCTTTACTTCGCTTTTTATCAACTTTCTCTCTCTCTCTCTCTCTCTCTCTCTCTCTCTCTCTCTCCCTGTCCCCTTCCTTTTTTTCTTCTCTTTCTTCCATTATCTTGAATCTATCGTAGACTCCCCAGCATCCGGACCTGTTCTATTCCCTTGCTATTAGCCATTGATATTCCAAAAGATGTCTTCCGTTCTTTAACCTTACCAATCGCATCTATGGCAAAGACGAATAGGGCTCATTATATGAAATAGTCTCGTGATTACGGACAAAGTCTGGAAACGACTGAAATGTATTCATGCTGTAATTTACTTTTGAAATATGGCGGGAAAGTCAGTCAACCGCGTGCCTCTTCACAAACCAAGCTTCTCAACCCACTGATGCACTTATTCTACGTACCAATTTTTTATGAATATAAATTAAACTTTCGATTTACTTATATTGATATACTTGTCTTTGTTGGGGTGAAGGAAATGTATAAAAGACATTTTACTAAGATGAATAGAATGTTGCTAAAAGCAGTAATGTTTTTTTGTGCATTTTAAAGGCTTTTTTGTGAATTTTGTTCACTGTGCCAAGCGGCTTTGATATAAACAATCTGTCGAAAAGACACTGAGAGAATTCAAAGCTTTCTTTAAAAGAGTCATAGATACATTTTAAATGATTTGAACTAAAGGAAACGGAACTTAATGGAAAAAAGAAAAGGAAGACATCTAATAGAAAATGATGAAAAACAGCAAAAAGTAATGATGAAAAAACATTTAAGGACAAAGAAAGAAAACAAGAACAAAAAAGGTAGAAAGAAAAGAAGGCAGCATGGAAGGAAGGAAAGAAGAAAGGAAAAAAGAAAGAAAGGGTGAAAAAAGGGAAGAGAAGAAAGAAAGAAAGGGGAAAGAAATAAGTAAAAGGGAAATAAATAAGCGAAGAAAGAAAGAAAGAGAGAAAGAAATGGACAACAAGGAAGAAAGAAAGGGAGACAGAGAAAAAGCTAACAAGAACAAATGTCAGGTAAAATTTGAAAACAAAAATATGGTCAGGAAATATTATATTAAGTTTTCGACATTCATTTTAATTTTTAAAAAAGAGAAAGGATTTAGCAAAGAGTGAAAACCATTAAAACAGAAGAAAAACGAATTTTAAGAGGAAAGAAATAAAGAAAGAATGGAGGAAGAAAGAAAAGAAGAAAGAAAGAAAAAAAAATAAAGTAAATAAAGAGGATAGAAAAAACAAATTGGAAGAAAGAAATATATAAAAGAAAAGGGATTGAAAAGAAAGAAAAAAGAAGGTGCAAGAAACAAAGAGAAGTTAGGAAATAGAAAAGAGAGAAGGAAAAGAATGTAAGACATGAAGTAGAGAGGGAGTAAAATGAAAGAAAGGAGGTAAAGAAAAGAGGGAAAACCTCTCTAAAGAAATGAATGAATACATTTGAAGATCGAACGATGAAGAAAAGGAAGCGAGAAAGAAGCAAAGAATGTTTTTGTTTTTTCTGTCTTTCCTTCTTTTATTGATTGCTTTTTTAATAGTTCTTTCTTCTAATTTTGATTTTCTTTTCCCCCTTTCTTCCTTTGCTGCCCTTGTTTATCTTTATTTTGTCTTTTTTCCTTTCCTCTTTTGACTTGAATTCATTCTTTCTTTTTTTTTCTTTCTTTCTTTTTGGGCTGTTTGCTTTCTCTTTCTCCATCTTTCTTTACTTTTATCTCTTCTTTTTCCTTTCCCCCTTTTCCCTATTTATTTCCTTTTATTTACCTCCCCCTCTCTCTCTTTCTTTCATCTTGCGATTTTCAAAGCTACTCATTCATTTCTTCAATATAGAGGTTCCTCCACTTTTTCTTTACTATTTTCTGAAAATATACCAAAAGATTATTTAAAAGATTAAACATAACAAATAACCCAAAATAAAAGTGTACAAAGAGAAAAAAAACACACTTGACTACAACACCATTAAAATCTTGAAAGAAACGCAGCGAAACAGAGACAAATATAAGTAAAAACATTTATAAAAAGTGTGTTCCCAAAATTGCATTGGTCGGAAATTGCATAGAAAAAAATAAAACGCTAAATCTGAAATGCGCATGCGCTTCAATGATAAGCAAAAATCCCTGTCAAAAATCAATGTTTTCATTGGTTGAGTTCTTTTTTATCTGAGGATGCAAGTTGGAACCCTAAACATGTTTAAAAAAATATACAGGCGCCAGAAATTTGCTGACGAAGACTCACATCAAAGCCCCAATTTGTTCTTCAAATAAAAGCGATAGTTTTATATCTTCCATTTAACAATATACAGTCGCTACATTAAATACTGCCCAATTGCAAATGAAAAGGTAACAATGTAAATAAGAGAGACACAAACACACGCAAATATGAAGAAAAAATAGGAATAAAGAAAAAAGTCGAAGGAAAAGGAAAATAGATTGGAATAGACAGCAAAACGCATGAAACAACTTGTTTCTCTTTTGTAACCTCTCTTATGAAGAACTAATTTTCTTACTAAACTCTTTTCCTGTCTACGACTCAATTCCTCCATTTAAACCCTTGCTTATTAGAGACCGTCAACCAGAACAGTCACCAACACTGTCCACAAAGGTTTCTTCAGTTTTAAGTGGGTCTAGCTATGTATGTGCACGTGTACAAGCCACACCAATGGAGCTAGAGGGCCGAAAATTAAAACATTTACTCCTTATTATGTCAAGAAAAAAAGAGAGTTTTTTAATGTTTTTTTAAAGATTCCCCCCACCCAAAGGTTGTATGTTCAGGTTCGATTTACAATGTAAATGTTCACACTTGTTTATTTTTGAAAATTCTGACTGTTCAGTAACCATATAACAGGTGAGAGAAGTAACATATTCATTGACCACCCTTCTTTCCGATTTTAATTGATCACCCCCAACACGGCATGCTGCCAGACTAAGTTGTTTACGTGACAGTTTCTATTGAATGATTAACCAGACCTGTTTCTGTTATTTTTTATTCTGCATTTAAATCAGCTTTATTTCTTGACAACGTCGACATTATCTATTTTACCCAGCGCCTTTCTTTCTGGACGCCATTTTGGTTCTTTCTTTCTCTCATAATTCACGTTTTGTCTGCGTTTCCTTTGCATATGTAATTTTTTTGTGAATTGCAAAATAATGTCTATCGCTTCTAACAGCAAGGACAAACAACAGAAAACCACCACTCTAATCTTTTTTCATAAACAGTCCCAACAGTTTTATAACTGTATTTACTCGTAAACTTTCTCTGTAGAAGATTGGCTCTGTTTTAAAAACGTGGAAATGAATGAAACGTCACCCAGATATGTTTTCCCACTTATTTTATGCTCTCATAGTTTGCAAAATAACAAACCTGACGTTTCTGCTGCCTAAACAAAAATAAGGAGGCAAATAAAGGGGAGAGAGGCGATATCCCAGTGTTTTCTTCATTCCCAATGGGTAAAGATGTGAAGTTGTTTTTAGCTGAATTTGAGCAGTGAATCCGTGCATGATATAAATGACCCATGAGTTACAAACTCATGGGTCATTTATATCATGTACGGATTCTTAATGAAAACATTATCCATCTCATTAGTTATATCCGAAATTTGATATCGATAGATTCAATGATATTTTCACTATTCCAAAATATTATTTGTATAGTTTTAAAGGGGGTAAGTTACGTTGTCACAGAAAATTCAACTCAGTTACTAACCTAAAGATAAACGTGTCTTCGGAGCACATGATATTTGTAAAGTTCTCACTGCTGACTGAGAATCCAACATAAGAGTGTATGTTCACGCATGCGCGGTAAGGTACCCGTTGATTGATTGCCAAGTTACATCAGGGCCGCGCAATTGGTTCTCAAGATATTCAAAATGCTTTTCCAAACAAACCTCGTAAATATCTACCGGTTATATTGGCAAATCCGCACGTCACACTAAATGTACAATTACAAGTAGGCGATTTAGTCTGGCAGAAGATAAATAAAGCGATCCATGATAAAAAATGCTGATATCAAACTAGTCTGGCACAAGGTCTTAAAATAAACTCATAAATTATTTGTGGTGGTAAAAGGGCGTTCGCTATGGACCCATAGAATTGCCTGGAACAATTTCCTTTCGCGAAAATGGTTGCGAAAAGCTTTTTTCAAATGTAAATACGAATTTAAAAAAAAAAATTAACTCACTTTCAATTAAAAATAAATTATGATCATTCGGGGAGTCAACGTTCGGTTTTACGATATTCGGGATAGTGTGATTCGGGATTATGAACCAGACCTCCCGGAACAATTTCCTTTCATGAAAATGGCTGTGAAAAGCTCTCGTTCATATAAAACACACCTATGATCTCACACATTCAGAGATTCAGACAAAAGGCTGTAGTGTTAATAGTGACAGGTCCTCGAGGGCAGATTTTCTGCAAGGTCTCATATAAAACCAACTTTATCCAAGATGTATAAATATCGAAGTATTGAATGGATAAGGACGTCTGATTCTTATGCACGCCTTCGCTTTTAACAGATTGATCTCCTTAAAAGATAAATGAATTTCTTCGATTAAGTGATTATTGACTACACGCGGCCTTAGCCATTAGCGGTCGAACAGTTCGGTTATTTTTAGATTATTTTTTGGCAGAGAAATACACATCGAAACCTCCTAATCTCCACTCATCTTTTTTCGTTCTTTAAAATTGGCAATCCTGGGTAATCACATCGTGAAGAATGTTTATTCAGACTAAAATCAGAATTTTCGGAGTTGATATTTGTACAACCGTGATATCGAAGATTTTACTTGTACACACTTGCAGTATAGACTGCTTATATGAATCTTTTAGAATGGAAAAGGCGTTGTTTTTTTTCCATTTGCATTTTGTCAGGCTAGAGAACATGACTGTGAAACTTGAGTGAACATGTCTGCTTAGTCACTTAATAAGAAGTCGTCACGTGACAAACGCCTTCTGCTAGCAGGCTATGTTGGGGGTGATCAATTAAAGAATTGTAAAAAGGGGTGATCAATGAATAAGTTACTTCTCTTGCCTTTTGATGGGTGGTAATCACTAAAGAAGTCCGAATTTTCAAAAAAAAACAAGCGTGGATGCTACCAGACACGGACTTACATTGTGAATTGAATCCCCCACGAAACACACGGGGTGGGGGGCGTAATTAAAAAAAGATATTTCTAGACACACAGTAAATATTTAAATTCCCAGACAATTTTGGACGACGGTTTCTAAATAAAACTCACTTTTATATTTTTTGCAGAAAATGTTATTTATTTTACGTAATATTAGAACTGCAACAATCTTCATTATAAACCCAAAGCTCAGATAATTGTAATGGCTTAGCTTCCCGAGCGAAGATTCAGGAGGACTTTTCAGGTTTGTTGCTGGTGATGGACTGCATTACAGCGCTGGGGGGGGGGGCTCCATCTGCCCTCCTATTCACGTGGGAAGTGTATTCATGCCTTTCCCAATGGAATTAGTGCGAAGTGAACATAAACTAACTCAGTCGGGGATTGAACTTGGTTTGCCGATTCCATTCTCCTTTCTGTTAACCCTTTGGCCATCGGCTCAGCCATGAAACCTTTGATAACAAAACAAATAATGGTCCATTTAAAGAGTTTGACGATTGAACTCTTTCATGTTGTTTATGTTGTTAACACGACGTTTCGGCCGATCCATTCAACGGCCTCATGGTTGTAAACAGAAAAATATTTTTGTCCAATAGCGGCAACGCTTATAAAATAGGATTCAGGTGTTTTCCTTTAAAGTAAAGGTCCAGCTTTTAGAATAAATGCTTCACAAAGACGTGGTTCATTATCCACACATAAAATAATTAGCAAGGTGGTTTTGTACTGACGAGGTAAAATAGAATGTTATGTTCTGATGACGAAGTAAACATGTTTAATTTAAAGGATAATACAAATATAAAAATTAATAAGAACAAAAATTTAAAAAAAATGAAATTTGCGGTCAATTCTCCACGCTCACTGCAATCCAAATATCTATTATATTATCTATGTTTATAAAGTGTGTATCCATATATTTTATTTACAGGGTGGATGATAATTAATTACGTATTAGAATGAATGGCCTGCACCCTATATGTGCTGTCATTTTTTACGGCACGAGTAAACTAGTTTTCTTCTAAACGGCGATAACATTGTGATACAATAAAAAGATCTTATCTCTGTTTTCCCAGTTTCCTGGTCAATGATTGCTTAATGATATATAAATAAAAATAGTTTTGTGAGGATTTTCTACAGGAAAAATTACGTATAGAACTATAAATCGATTATAACTTTGGAAAACGTTCAATGATGAATTTTAGTTGAGAGAGAGATAGAGAGGGGGAGAGAGAGAGCAAATGATAGATATAAACATAACTGAGTTGTGGTAAAGGTTACAATGAAGCTCAAAATGTATCAATGCAATCTTGTGTGATCGAGTTAATGCCAGGGTCGGATTAAAATGCCTTTAGCATATGTTATAAAGGGGCCCTAAATTAAGAAAAATAAACATAAGTATTGAAACTCAAACAATTTCAAAGTATTTAAGTTTTTTCATTTGCTAGATAATATAACAAATATGTCTGGCACATTGTTTGATCTTTGTGCAGCGACTGTACTTCGGTTTCAAATAACTTCGGGTTTATGTGTTGTACATGTATCACATAGATACCACAACCCGATTAATTACTTTATTAAAATAATACCTCTAATTAAAAGTGACCATTGACTAAAATCACCAACCTCAAACAGCTAGTCGTTTATAAAAGGTTGAGGGCAGTATATTACTATAGTAATAGAGCACGTCCAGAATCATTGGATCGGAATTGATAGCTTCCAATCATTTAATGTGGGGCTCCTGAAATTGCGGGGTACGTAGCATATGCTACATAGTTAACCTGACACTGGTTAATGTGTTCACTTTTATATTTTCCTAAGTGGAAAAATGGTTACTGTTATAGAGAAAGCAGGGAAAATCTGTTGGAAAGCATGTATTGTGAATAACGGCTTTATTATCATTTCAGTTAACAGATTGAACTGCAGGGTTACTTTTAGTGCAGGTTTGGTGATAAAACAGAGAAAGGTGTAGATATGTACTAAGCTTACCTTAGTCAACCAAAATATTCTGTATCCAAGCTGGATCGAAATCACCACATCATATACGTGGGTTGATTCGTACTTCTCTAAATCCAATGAACCAGAGAAATTAGTAGACAATGGAACTTCTCTTTCTTTCGTTTGATTTAGAATATCTGTTTTGTTTTTGTTATTCTTGCGAGCAGATTGATGTTATGTAATTTGTCCACGCGCCCAACTGGGCAGGAGTAAAATACGTCTGGTCAATATAAATCAATAGATGAAATAATGTCACGAAGAGGAATTGATTTCATGGGCAGATCCAGGATTTTGAGCACAGGCGGTTGGGCAAATGGAAAAATAGTATTCCTAAAATAGTTCAAACATCAAAAACAAGAAGATAATATGTGTTCGGCATTTTTCACTTACAATAGATTCGTGGCTTATTAGCACCAGCATTCACTGAATACTAAAGTAGAAAAAAATGAACATTTACCAAAAAGACATTTACCACAGAACCAATAAAAACAATGACAGAAGACATCTTACATATATTAAATAGATGGAAAACAAAATCGTATTTCTTTTAGTTTTATAATACTTGGGATTATTTGGATTTCTATTTATTATTATCACTAGAATATTACCCGTCATATGACGGATTTTTAATACTGGGAATATACATTATGGATAATAGCAGGTTTTATCCTTTTTGGTCAATATTCAGCTGTCCTATAGAAGTACGTACATTTACGTGGGCTTTCATCATTTATGGGTAAGGACAACTTAACACTCACTTTACAATTGAAGTGATTTTTCAGGTAACAGACACGCGTTAAAAGCAGATGTATTTCTCACTATATTTCTAGTAAAAAGAAATACATATTTTTTCAAAGTCCAGTTAATTAAAATTGAATGATTTTCATCAAATCCTAATTATGTAAATGCTAATTTATTTTGGGTAGATTTTTAATTACAGAGATTAAGTTCTCAACAGACATAATCAAACAACAGTATGACAGGTTTTGAGCATTGCAAAGCCACAAAAGATGGCTGGCTATCATATATATATATATGTGTGTGTGAGAGAGAGAGAGAGAGAGAGAGAGAGAGGGAGAGAGAGAAAAAAAAGAGAATAATTCATTAATCATTGGAGGGTTCAGTTTATTATTGCTAACAATAGAAAGCTGATCACCCATCATATTCACTCCCACTTCAAGTACATTAACTCTAAAATAAGTCCAAAACCTTCTTTAAGTGGATTAAAATATATTTAGGTATAATGTATTTGTAAGTATTCTTTTAAAATGTATTATAGGTGCTAGAATTTAGATTTATGCAAATCACTTAACTCCACCGTTCCGAACGGAACGGTTAGTACATAATGAAGTGTGTGGCTGAAATGAGCAATGCGTTGTGAATAAGTCCTGGTTGATGAACATTTGGTCGGGTTAATTTTAAAAAAGGCGAAATAACATTTTTATTCATACATACTTTGGGGTTTTATATACAAAATAGGAAATGTGTATCTGGTCTACAGACTTGTAACTTGAAGCAATATATATGGACGTATCAAACATGGGGGTTCAGTTTGCCACTATATACCAAGAGAAAACCGATTCCCCTCTTTATGCCAGGGAACATCTTACGCTAAGATGTATCAATCATGGGGGATCGGTTTATTACTTTCTAACAATAGAAAAGCGATCCTCCACTTTATTGATTCTCCACTTCATGAAGTGGGATTTTATAATGAGTCTAAAATCTATGTTATGTACGTGAAACATACTTTCTCTTTATACCATTGTATTCGGACATATGTAGGGGCCATGTATGAAAAATACATGATCCCCTATCCTATTGACAGAGATTCTAAAATAAGTCTGATTTAAGTAGGCTAACATATTTTTAGGTATTTGCTATAGTTTTGAGAAGGGTCATTACTATTCAAATGGTTCTTCGGACGATTGAAGGGTTACCCCATTTAAAAATAATAACTTCTGTTTACCCCATCACTCTGGGAGTTTACGCATGAAGAAAGCCGAAGAATGGATCGGCCGAAACGTTATGTTTGCAACACAAATAAAAGGAAGGAGTTCAATCGTCCGAAGAACCATTTGAATATTTTTAGGTATAATGTATTTGCAAGTATTCCTTTTAAAATGTATTATAGGCGATATAATTTAAATGCATGCAAATCATTTAACGGAACGGTTAGTACATAATGAAGTAACTGAGTTCGGTATTTCTGAGATGAGGTGTTAGTATTACTGATACTATTGTTCGGACTGAGATCCTCATCTTGGTTGTCATTTCCACAACGTTTCGGCCGATGTACCCTCCGGCCTTCTTCAGGTGTCAAGTTTTGTCGGTAACTTACCGGAACTATTGAAGAAGAAAGTTGAACATGGCAGAAGTCCTGCAAATATCCGTGTGGCCTGCATCTAGCGATCCTGGATGTGTGTGCTGTGTTTGCCACCCACCTCATATGGGTGGCAAACACAGCACACACATCCAGGATCGCTAGATGCAGGCCACACGGATATTTGCAGGACTTCTGCCATGTTCAACTTTCTTCTGAAGACGTCGCTAGCCCCGACGAAATGCATTAAGATGTATCCTCGTGATAATAAACACGTTTGAGATGTAACAAGCTTTCTCACTCTTTTTCCTTTTCCACATTGTCTAACCATACCCATCGTTCTGTCGGATTCCCTCACATCCACACTATAAACATACAAAATATGAAATGTGTATCTGGTCTATAAACTTGAAGCAATAGCTATGGGGGTTCAGTTTGACACTATATACCAATAGAAAACCGATCCCCCTCTTTATGTCCAGGTACATCTTACGCTAAGATGTATTAGTAATAAGGGTTTAGTTTATTACTCACAACAATAGAAAACCGATCCCACACTTTACTGATCCACCAATTCATGTACAGAGATTTTAAAAAGAATCTAAAATCTATTTTAAAGATGGGAATCTTTGTATTTTGTTATACCATTGTATTCAGACATATGTTGGGTCTATGTATGAAAGTGATCAAAGTTGTAGCAGGTCTACACACTTAGATATGAATATGTATTTAGTGTGACCAAAATCAGCGCTACAAAGCCACAAACCATGGCGTTTACAGGTATAGATTGTTAAATGTTATTATCTAGATATTTAAAATATGAATAATCCTTTTCCCGAACTGCTCTCCCCTGAATCCATGCTTGAATATTCGAGCATGTTAAGAATGTTTTTTTCTCAGGCAACTGCGATATAGGCTAGACACATATCGTTTGGTGGGAATTATGTTTAAGTTGGTAAAAAGAGAAGTAGAGAGAGAGCGAGAAGATAAAGGTAATCGTACAAAAATAAGAGAAAAGAAAAATATCAAGAAGAAGAAAAGGGAAATGAAGAATAAAGGAAAAATGAAATAAATTAAGAAATGAACAACATTATTATCATTATTATTTCATCTTTTACTATTAAAACATGTCTGTAAATTCGTGCACCGTTTAGTCCACGAAGCTTCCTTGACAGAGTTAGTTAGGGGCATGTCTATGAAAAACGGTCTTCTGAGGTGCAGGATACGGGTTCAATTCTAGTTGGAAGAAACTTCATTATTTCCCATTTTGTGCCATTTGCTCAAGCGGTCGAAGAGTGCGCCAACCCAGAGTATTGTGATCAAAATCAACACTAATAGGATGCAGTGACACTAGTAATCGAATGATAGTAATAATGAAAAGTGTATCGATCCAGAGTGTTGTAATAAAACATATCATAATAATAAGATAGAGTAAAACTAGTAAAAAGAATAATATTAATGAGGAGTGTGTCGACCCAGAGTTATGATTAAAATCAACAGTAATACGATAAAGTAACACTAGTAATATAATAATAGTAATGAAAATAAAGAAGATTAAAAGTAAACACAAACCCATGTGAAACACAAAACAGGAACAACGAAGAAAGGGGAAAAGCAAGAAAAGAAAGAAAGAAAGACAAGAAAGAAGAAAATGATGACAGTGAATGAAAAGAAATGATACAATATTGAGAAACAAAAAGCGAGAAAAGGAAAAAAGAAAGAAAGAAGAACAATGGGAAACAGACATAACAGACGTAAGAGGGTGCCTTACTATTGGATAATGGTTAGCGATCTAATGAGTACACCGTTACTAAGTTTAGTCACAAAGCCGAGTGAGGAGGGTTAACCAGGTTGAACAAATTGTGTTATGCTGATCTTTCAAGTTGGGAGATACTACCAGCCAACCTTGAGAATCAGCATTCGAAGTCCTGCGTTTAACTGGCATCCAATATTGACCACCCGTGCCTGTGGGAAATACGCAACTATATCCCTTAGTAAACTGGTCAGAATATTTACTACTCGGCTTAGCCCAGCACTAAGTCACAGCACTAGGGCATGCAGTGACGACAAAACTAGCCGCCGCCGCCGCCGCCGCCATCATCATCATCATCATCATCATCATCATCATCATCATCCATTTTAACTCCACTTCTAGACAAAAGCCTTTCCCAACACCTCTCATGACGATTGTATGGCCATTTGGGATCCGGAAAGGTAGTAGCTAATTGAGCTTACTCGTTGGCACTATTTTCTGGTGAGCTGGTACTGAATTTAGAGTGGCCCTCCTCCTAGACTAGTTTCCTCCCAAGACTAGGGAGCCCAGCGTGCCCTGCTATTTAGCCATATATGGTGTGGGGGTAGAACAGATAGATTCATACCTTTCCCAAGGGCATTGGTGCGAAGTGAACGTCAGACGGAGTTTGACCTCGGCTTGTCTATTCCATTGTTGTGCCACTTGCACCTCCATATCGTACATTGCATAATGTGATTTAGTTCAAGGTTCAACTGCTAACGTCTGGGCTCGAACATAGCCAATTTATGTCTTAAGTCGTACTGAGTACAGTAACATCATTTTTACCCAAAGAGCCATACCAATTATCGTCAAAGACCTCACATCTGAAATAGATTCCTGAATGCAGACACCCCAAAATTATCCATTCAATAAAACCGTGTGGAATCGCTGATTACTTCCTTAGGTGGGTGTAAGTGCAGTCGATATAAAAGTTTACGCGCCCAACAGAACAATGTTCTGCCAGACGGAAGCTACAATTAGCTCCCGGTATGAACATTGCCAAGAAGAACCGCGTCTAGAAAATAAAGTCCAAGAATCTGGCCAACTTCATTTTATCTCCGTTCAGGGAATGAACAAATGACAGAAGATAGGCGCAACAATAGAGACCCTTAAAGGCACTAATGAAATGTCAGTAGTAGCAAGAACCAGGGTTGCTTTCCTGACCAAAACACGTAAAAATGGCAAAAAGACCAAATGCCAAAATTCTTTATAAAAGCAATTATTTTATTATTTATTTTCTTTAGATGAAGTATTGTAAATCATTATATTTTTTTAGTTTCTGTTGCTTTTTTATCCCAACTTTACGATGACGGCCTGAGTGAAGTTGTGATAAAGTTGTGATAAAAAGCAACTGAAAAATTAAGATGAAGGTAAATAGTAGTATTGAAAGAAATCAATAATAATGATTGTTTATAAAACAGTGAAAAACTGCAGTACACACCAAAAATAAGAATCTATTAAAAATATCACTGCAACAAAGTCAAAATGTTCAACAATTTAAATATGGCCAAACCTGAACGTTTATGGCCAAATTTATGAAATCTGGCCATAAAATAGCCAAAATGGAAACCCTGACAAGAATCAACGGTAACAGCATGCGTCGTCCGGTACAGGGTTGTGGGGACAAACCAGGGATATAGCGAGACAGTGGGAAGGAAGGTAGTTACTCATAGTCTGGGATGGTGCCGTTATCAATTAAAAAGAGATTAAGGAGACGCCAATGAGGTTTTTATATGGTTTTCAATGTAAGCAAAACGAGCAATAAATATTTCCTGGCTTGGACGCTAAAGCAAATTTTAAAAATAGTTCAGTCGCGGATCCAGAGAGGGAGGGTGCCCTGGGAATACGGAAAAAGCGCAATTAAAATTTTGTTTTAAAATTTTATCAGTAAAAATCCCAGGTAACCCCAAGTAATCATAACATAAATGTATATTTTGTTTTTCCATTATATTCTTATACAATTATTAATGTATTACAATTATACAAATTATTAATGTATTTGTTCTGTGGTAAATACCTTTGATTTTTTAAAACTTTAGTCTCTGGTCAATTCTAGTGGTAAAAAATGTGAGTTGAAAGTGTCGGATCACATATTATAGTCCGGGTGCCAGCAGGGGCTACCGTGCACCCCCGCCGCCCATTTAGGGTACCAACATGTTCCTTAGGATGTCCTCTTTCA
>VCCN01006870.1:12180363-12190714 GCA_006491835.1 Architeuthis dux | reverse complement strand
GTCAGGATTTTCCCACGCGTGATGTGGGGTAGTAAAACACACACATACTTGGATGGGACATATCCAGCCAATTCCAGACGCAAAGTCTGCGTTTGGTCAGCTAAAATCGGTCCCCTGCTGAGAAGTCAAGGGCATGTTATCATTTGTCGGTCTGCCGGCCCTAGAGACCAGCTGATGAATGACATACTTGTTTGGGAAAAGACACCGGAAGAATGTCACGTGATATTATAATAGCCAATCAGAGTTTTGTCGTCTAATGAGATTTTCTAGTTTTAGTTTCTTTATGTCTTTAGTCAGTTGGAGAAATAGATTTGAATGAGCACCAGGTTTCATCGAGCCGGCACGAACCGGCTGCACGGCCGGTAGGGAGTCGGAAAAATAGACGCTTTAGCCAGCCAGCAGCCAAAAGTGTTTTGGTTGCGATTCAATGGACCGTAGTTAATTGGAAGAAAGAGAGAGGGAGAGACTTTTTGACTGCAGAAAGGGAAAGGTCAGATAGACTTGTCCACGCGACACGCGAAGTAAATAGAGAATTCTTTTTCCACCGAAATTTTGTCTCCGACTGAATTATTCACAACAGAAGATGCGTGCAAGATGACATTCTCTCTACAGCCCAACGACACAGAGAAGACACTGACACCAAAGAGGTGTGCATCGTTCCTTTTCCGGACCTTTTCTCTTCTTCCTCACCTTTGACTGTTCGTGTGTTTGCAAACTCAACCACTTTCGAACAATTGTGTTGCACAATTGTTTTTGCTGTTCTCTGTTTTCCAATGGCCGTTCGAAACATAACGGACTTTTCATTTCAGCCTGCACATATGCACACTGCATATGTGACTGTGCTACACAGACATCTGTAAATAGGAGAATATTCTGATATAGCGTTCTTTTCTTCGATTCTAATGTTTGTTGTTTTCTTCTTTATTTGGTAATTGTTTGGAATAGGTTCGTAAACACAAGGCGTTCAAATTTTGAAAGGGAGATAACTTCTGTGGGGAAACTGTACAGGGTGAAAATATTTAATCTTTTTTTTTGTAATTACAACCCCAACACTAACCTTAATTCTAATCCTAATTAGTTGGAATAGGTTCGTACACACTAAAATCTAAATGTCCAGAATAAGTTAGTGGAAGCATAAATAAGCGTCTCTACTAAAGTTATCTCACGTTCAAAGTGTAAACGCCCAATGTTTACGAACCTATTCCAAACAATTACCCTTTATTCTTTTGTTAAGTTTGCTTACGTTTTTTTTTTTCATTCTTCACCTCAATTTTCATTCATTTATTTATGTATTTGTTTGTTTTCGCACAATGTTTTCGTTCTTTCTCCGCGTTGACTTCTCGTTTTCATGGCCTATCTTATTCGACCCTTGTATCGCCAAAGAAACATAAATCAGATCCTCTAGAGATGCTGAAGTGAATTACTCCCACTGCAAGAACAGTGTTCGCAGCACGAACTCTTTGGCCCAATTTACGAATGATAGATCTCATAGCAACAGACAACCCAGACGAAAATGCCAACAGGCAAGTGAAAATCGAATGGTGAACACAGCCGAAACGTGAAAACTCAGCTTTCCTCGATGTGCACCAAAACCCCAAAAGAACAAAACTGGCTGTTTCAAGGTCATACTCCACACTGAACGAAGCTTAAATGACTTATCTTATTAATTTTGAAAATATTTCAACTTTTGTAAAAACAGTTTTCCTTTAACTGAAAAAGATCTTTATGGAAGGGGACTTAATAAAATACAGCCCTGGGGCCGCCAGCAGGACCTACCGTACACCCCCACCAGGACTATGAGTAGGGTACCAAAATGTTTCTTAGAATTTGGGATGAGCTACCTCGTTTGCATAAAACAAAATGGCCGCCGGCACACACCAAAACATCTAGATTTTCATATCTCGTCTCCCAATTGATATATCTGGGTACTTTAGAAGGCTATTATTATTCCGTATTTCTTTTCATATTACCTCAAAATAAATTCACATAATAAATTTGAAATTACCTTTATGGTAAAATAAAGTGTATTTTTGAATCCCTCATGTCTAAAAACCATGATTTAGCCTTTTAAAGTATTCAGATATGTTAATTGGGAGACGAGATTTGAAATTGGTGTGTGGTGGTGGCCATTTTGTTTCATGCAAATGAGGTAGTTCATCAACTTTTTTCTGATAGAAGAAATCCCAGGGAACATTATTTTGGTACCCTACTCATAGAGTCCGGGGTGGGGGTGAGGTAGATCCTACTGGTCCCCGGACTAATTGTATCTAGATATTTTTCTAGATAAATGCCATTAGACTCTAGATAATTCTGGATATAATTTGAGGTAATTCTAAATATAAACTAAAAGGTTTACCTATTGAAGAAAGAGGGTCGAGTGACCCCAATTTTGGGGGCCTCCTCTGTAGCTTTGAAGGGTTCTAATTGTGTGAGGGTCATTGGTTTGTCATTGCCATTGTCATTGTTGTTACCAGGTGAAAATCCAGCGTAGGAGTTTCACGAAAATGACGGCGTGATTAATCAGGTGGTCTAAACGGAACAAAATGGTCGATACAAGACAATGTTTCCCTTTTTCATACACGAATTAGTTTACACGTGTCGTCAAGATATGATGGAATTATTTAAGTAATTTTGCAATTACGTAAACGCTCAGCATATACAGAGATGTGAAGGTAATTCAATTGGCAAATTGTCACAGAATTCAAATATTCGTTCAAATAAATAACGAAATGATGAAATAGCTTTCTATGGGAAGTAACTCTTGCGTAATATATAAAAGTCATTGCCTTTGGAGTGTTACAGACAAAATATAGATATACACATGGCGTATTATTATAGTTGATGCTTTATTGGTTACATTTCGTTTCCCACAATGAGGCGTGTGTCTCTTTGAACATGGAACATTTGGGAGAATGTTGATAAAGTTATTTCCTTCATCTCAGACATTGAAAACTTCAATTAGGAATGCATTTAAATCATAATAATTGCATTAAACATTTTTCTCGTTCTTTGTTATTTTGTTTCGGTTGTAGTACTCTCCGTCTTTCCTCAGGAGGCTGTCATATTCAGTAAACCTCCGGGAATATCAAACGTAGTCTTTTATTTGATCCACTGTTTTTCTCATTCCGATTTCGATCACACCGGTGTCTTTCCTATCAAATCAAAGAACTCGTAACCATTATTTCGAATCTAAGAAAAACATGATCACATGTTAAACGCAGTTGAATAAGTAGTGCTGAATAAATTTAAACGGCGTACAAAAAATATATTTGTAAAACAAATGACAGTGATCTTTTCAGACCTTATGGCTGATATCTATTGGACAAAGTTGATATAAGGCTACGTTCCCAGAGCATCATATACAGAATGACGTCAATCACAGTAGCACACAAGACTATTATTTGAAAGGCTTTAAATTGGGTGGAACACGGAAGCAACAGGAATGGATTTCGCTCGCAAGAGCCACGGCATTGCGTCTGAGGTTAGTGTTCAAATAGTGCAGCGTGTTTTCCCCCAACGTTGATACCACGTGACTTGCTAGGGAATCGAAGTGGGGCGACGCATTCAATTCGGGACACAAGGGCTTGAATGGGATTGTGTCATCCACAATATCACTGTTTCTTCTTTTAAAAAAGAATAATAATCCGATTTGGTTGACCTGTTCCTAGATTTATTTATAATATCTTAAACGTCCCCACTATAAAAGACCTACGGCATTTCAAAATAGTTGTGGTGAGCTGAAACCTACGATATTGGTCTTTGAAATGAGATTTTTTATAATGGACATTTTATTCAGGATACAGGGGCGTAGCTGATGGGGTGGGTGGATTTGATTTTAAATCGCCCCCTGAGCGCCAATAGCGTGGGACAATAGATTTATGAATACTAGTTCACCTACTGTAATTCTACTATAATTATACAAAAACAAATCCCACTAAATGTTGGAGGGGACCACACAAAGAGCAAAGCCACAATCTCCGGCTACGCCCCTGTCAAGATATAGCATGGATACTTTCTAAATTAAACTTGAAACATTCATACTAAGCTTGCGTCAAAGATTCATGTTGAATCCTATCTTGAAGATTACTAAATATTTCTCCTGACATATATGTAATCTATATAGTCTTAAGAATATTGATTGTAGATATCAATAACACGCTGGTTAAACTGATTTTAGAAGTTTCTAAATCATCATTGTAAATACTGTAAAATTAAATATATAGAGAAAGAGTGTGGGTCTCTTTCCCCCAGTAATAGGAATGTATTCAGTAACTCAACAGGTCTTGAGATAATAACAACTTTTCTCAAGATTACAGGAGACAGCAGCTAAAATGTAGCTGGAAATACAGTGTTACATTTTAAAAGGACAGTTTTTCTCGCAGTAAAATACATCAAATTAGCAAACGCTTACAATGTTTTCGTTCAACGATTTCTTTTCGAATGACAACATAAGATTTATATTTTTTATAAAAATGCTTACTATACTTTTGGGATCACTTTGACATCTTCTCATCCCCTAGAGTGGCCATTTGAAAATCCTCCCCCGATGTTGTTTAGTCGAACTATCTTCTCTCTAAAGCAGTTTAAGGAGGAGGGTGTTTAAATGTAAACCATTGTAAACGAGGGGAAGTTATGGAAACTAGGAAAGACATATTAATTTATTTTATCAATAAAGTTAAAAAAGATATTGCTCACTCATATGAATGCATTTCTTTAGAAATGCATTATTTTATTGATAACATTACAGAAGATATTCTTCATTCATAATTAATTAAGTTTTAAATGCTTTATTTTTTTGACGAAGTTAAAGAAGATATTGTTCAATCCTATGAATACATTTTAAATGCATTATCGCCAAATCTATTCTGCCATATACAGGGTTAAATTTATACTTTGAGAAGTTGTTTTGTTACAACCAGAAAATAGCTGGTAACGGATCCATCACAAGCCGAGGAATAATGACAGCTTGAAACGTGTTAAAAGGAATCACTTTAACATCGTCATCCATGAAAGGGATCACTTCATCAGCCCCACCTTCCTGAAATGGATCACTTCAACATTCCCCCCTCCTGAAAGGGATCACTTCAACATTTCCCCCTCCTGAAAGGGATCACTTCATCACCCCGCCTCTAAACCAGTCTATGGGAAGGAAGTTAAAGTGATCTAAAACTCCATCGAGATATTGATAAATACTCCTTTCACCGATAATATTGTGCAACGTCATTTACTTTCTTTTGTTCCTGGGTAATAAGTGTTATTTTCTGATGGACTATGTCTAAAACGTATAGAAAATGGCTATTATTCTCTTCAAACTTTGCTATTGCGATTAGGACAATGATAATTGGAAATCTACTTATTTTCAATTGGACAACGGGCGAATTTGCATATTTTTAATCACATCACATAAACATTTGAACTATTTTGTTCCTGGGTAATAAGTGTTATTACAGAAAATGACAATTATTCCCTTCAAACTTTGCTTTTGCGACCAGAACAGTGATACTTTAAAATATTCTTATTTTTAATTGGACAACAGGAAAATGTGTACATTTTTAATCACAGGAAGTAAGAAAAACAATTACATATGAATAGCACTGTCTGG
This sequence comes from Architeuthis dux, assembly GCA_006491835.1. NCBI lineage: Eukaryota > Metazoa > Mollusca > Cephalopoda > Oegopsida > Architeuthidae > Architeuthis > Architeuthis dux. The sequence continues at coordinate 12,185,112 of VCCN01006870.1, read as the reverse complement.
CCACAAAAGCAAAGTTTAAAAGGAATAATAGACATTTTCTATACGTTTTACATTTAAGCAATCACTAGCTAGGAACAAACATCGCTTTGCACAATGTAATCCGGCTACCCTTAATACTATCCACCTAAAGCTTTGGGAATTTGAGGACTTGAAACATTTAAATACGATTAATTTATTCAAGATCCAGTCAATGGGTTTCATTTAACAGAATTATTGTGATATTTATGTTCGCAACGATTTACAGTGATCGCTTGTTTAGTATCACTCGTCTCTAATCATTACACAGTCACATTTAAAGTTAAGTGAAACACTTAACTTTAAAAGGGAGAAATGTTACTGTGTAACGCTTTGTACTGCTGCAACAGCAGTACAAAGCGTAACTTCAGATAATTGGATTTATTGACTCAAACTAGTAACTGTATTTGTGTTGATATTCTTTTATTGAGAGCTTTTACCCAAATTCATGAAATCGCTTTTTAGAAAATATGTAGTAGTATAGTTTAGTAGAGGTAATATCGGCACACTATATATATTTTTTTAAAAGGCGATGCACCCGTTAAATAAGACCCCTCAACTGGTAGCTTGAATACATTTATCCTATTAAATGTTTCAAGTCCTCAAACTCCCAAAACGTTAGGTGGCCAATATTAGGAGTAGGCTGAATTATTTTTGTAGTAATTCATAGTTTTAATAAGTTCATATTTATTTAGTTATTTATAAACATTTAAATATTGAGATATCTTTTATATATTGGCATATTAGGGAACTAACATGCTGGGTATTACAACATCTCATTAAAAGAGTTGTAATATTTGCCATTTCTTTTTAAATGAGCGATCTACAGAACTGGAATCAGTACTATCATCCCAGAAGTGTTTACACGTAATGTTCGTATTCTAATCGATAGAATTATGGGTTGGGGGAGTTTTAAAACTCATATATTATCACAAATTGAGTTCATGCTAAGGTGGCCGATAAACGCTCCCCGTGTGGTATATACATCTGTATACACACACGTGGCATTCGTTTGCGTTTGGTTACTTTATGTATGTGGATTCCATAGATAGAAAATTAGAAGGGATAGAATGTTATGTTGCGAATGAATATCGAATATTGTCGAAATCTGTCTTCCAATATATTTTTGCATTTTTTACTGAAAGAAAATTAACAACAACATTGAAATGCTACCCTACTAAAGCAAGAGTGATCCAGACGGACCACCCAATCAAAGCGAGAAGACTGGATTTGATAATCTTAAAAAAGGAAAAGGCCATCTGCCAGAGCGTAGATCACATAGCTGAAATAAAAGAGAACATTGGGAAAATACAGGAACTTTGCCTGAGAGACGAGAAAAGGGTGTAAACATGAAGGTTAGGGTCTTAACTATAAAAGTTGTTGCACTTGGATTCGAGATTAGGTGAATTAGAAATTCGAGGAAGAAACTGTCTCGACCACGGCGATGGTAGGGTCTGCCAGGATACAGGGAAATATGCTGTATATTGGTGTTGCTCATTCCCCAGCGATAACCAGCAAACAATAAAAAGAATATCTCAAATTGAGAGTGAAGAGCTGGAAAACAGGTCTGGTTAGTCACCCAATAGAAACCGTTACGTGACCAACGTCTTCTGGCAGCATGCCGTGTTGGTGGTGATGAAAAGAAAAACAAGCGGGAATGCTGCCAGGCACCAATAGCATAAACCTTAATTGCAAATTGATCCCCACACCCACCACACTTAAAACATATTCGGGAGAAATTTATAAGAAACAGAAGGAACGTTTTTTTCTAGACATAATAAGGAGGAAATGTTTAAATTTCCAGACCTCCAGCTCCATTGGTGCCGCCTGTAAGCGCAACGCATACATAGCCAGTCAGTTAGCCAGCCCGACCCACTTAGAAACTGAAGAGATCTATGTTGACAGATTTGGTTGACAATGTCTAATATTCAGAAAGCGATTACTCAACTCAGCTAGAATACTGAGAAGAATGGTGGAAAATTGGGTAAATTTGCTGGAACCTGCACTTAAACATAATAAATACTAAAGGTGTTAAATTCCGACGAATACTTAATAATATTAATAGCCTCAACAGTAGTCCTATCAGTAGGAAAACGGGAATCTGGCCTCAGAAGTCTACCAATTGAGACTTGATTGAGTAGGGACAATACTCCATTGAGAATTCTGCAAACACCTTTTTTCAGTTAGACGGACATATCCGCCTACATATAATCAATGGAATATATACAAATATCATCAGTACCCTTGAAAAATTGACGCTACCTCCGAAATGTTAAACGCTCAGAGCTAGAGTAATCTATTGTAATAATTGTTTCCCTACTGGACGGATTTATACACCTGAGGAAAGCCGAAGAACCCTCCGGCCGAAATATAATAATAACAAACAAGGATAAGAATATTAGTCAAAACTCATTGATTAATGATATTGACTCATCTCATGAATCCAAATAATAATTCAGCAAACGTGTAGTTTGATGTGGAAAAATGTATACCAAGCTTCCCTTGCTTCACTTGCTTCGCTTGGATAATTGACACAATTGATAATAACTGAATTTTTCTTCATGTCTATAAATACTTAACTTAAAATAAAAAGGAGTTTAATAAAAAACAGAATGTTACTTTCAGAATATTTAACTCTGAAATTCATACAAAACATACAGAAAGTAAAACATTAAGCCTTATTAACTGATCGAATAAGATACAGGAAAATATTTAGAGCGCTGCGTATGTAACGTTCGCCGAGATGTTTACGCGCTTTCACAGCAAGACTCACTGGTGTGCCACATAACGAAGACAAAATTGAACTATAATGAATAATGGAACAAAAAAGACTCATTGTTCTACAGATCTTATTGGAATTAAAAATTGGCAGCAACATCAAACCGAACTTCTCAGATTGTATGGAACGTATATAAATACATATGTGCTTTGCTCCCTTTTTGAAAAAGATAATGAACTGTGAACAGTTTGGGATTGACGATGGGCCGAGTGGTTGTTGAGGGAAGGAGAATCTATAGAAGAGATCGAGCCTCACGTATTATTTGGCAAAAACAAGGAGAATAGGATAAAAAGACGTTTAGGAAGGAGAAGACAGTTTTCAGGGAATAGAACAAATCAAACAAGAGTGTGTGTGTGTGTGAGAGAGAGAGAGAGAGAGTGAGAGAGAAAGAGAGAGATAGAGAGAGGGGGGAGAGGATGTATCATTCCTATAATCAGATGTATTTCGTTTGACGCAAGAAATAGTTGATAATATATGTTGTCTTTATGCCTTTTTTGTCCCTTCCTTTATTTCTGTTATTTTTGCCTCTTTCTCTCTTTCTTTTTCATTCTTTATATTTACTGTTTAGCATAATTTGACACAAGGCAAAGTGAGGGTGATCAAATGGAGGAGAATATTGTGCTATGGTGATTTTCCTTTTTGGGTTGGCCTGCCTGCTGGGAAAATCGGTATTTAAAAGAATGTCTTTTCTCTGGACTCGAACACCAACCTCTAGCATCGGTGGAAAATACGTAAGCATTTCAGCCAAGAGGCAGACAAGGAAAAGACCGAACTAACTATACAGTTTTAGAGTTCAACTTGGTAGCTATTGCTCTACGGCGAGGCAATCTTTTAATGATATTTAAGGGCAACTGCGAAAGGAAATGAACGTTCCGACATATCTACCTTGAGAAATCTTCATTCATTATTCTAGCTTTTATTTAGGTTCCAACACAGGCCACTGTCTTTGGTATAAAATACGTAACTACCTAATGAACTAAGCGAACTAAGCAAGTAAATATTTTGCTTTTCTTGTTCTCATATAGACTTTGCTCTCTTCTCTCCATTTTTTCTGTTTCTGTTCTAACAGTTTTGTCTTTCTTTCTTTTCGTTTCCCTCTGCTTCTTTCTTTCATTTCCCTTTCTTTCTTCCTTTTCTTTCTTTCTATTCAACACTTCTTTCTGTCTTTTTTCTTTGATTTTCACAATTCCATTCATTCCTTGAATGGAGTTGCACCCTCTTTTTGATCTGAATTTTGTTGCCAAATGAACGCTGACAAAGAAGATATTGACTCAGCTTAACTCAGTCTGGCACAAGCCCAGATGATCTGTGGCAGAGCCTTTGAGAGGGGAGTGCAGCCGGTGCATCGCACCGGGGCCCGGAAAGGGGTCTGAGAGTTCTTTGGGTAAAGCTGTGTATCGAAAGTCGATACGATATGCACATTGATAAAAATAGGTTGACTATCGTTTATATATTGAATATAGTATTGCGTGCTGAAAGGGTTATAGCAGATGAAAACAGAATGGCTAAATGGCGAGGGTGTTTGTGCAGTGTATATGGTGCGGGGGGAACAGCTTTTCACCGCCTTATACAATTCCTCTCGCAGGCCCTGGGTAATCTGAATGTTGTCGTATGGGTATCATCCAAGTGGGGAAGTCTTCTTTACTTTGAAAATCAAGGGGGGATGAATGAAATTGAATACATTGGAAATACTTAGACCTTTCCCTAGAGTTGAAAACACAACTGGAACATGACTGTAAGGTTTATGGTACCCTGAGACGAAATTAAAGTAAGTGGAAATTCGGAAGATCTTCCTGACCACGGCAGAGTAAAGGTCACAGACGTGTCGGAAGTTTCAATACACTTGATATTACTTGAATCCCCAACGACAACCACAAGATATATTTGGCCTGAAGATGCAGAGATAAAGAGAACAAATATCTTCTTCTTCTTCTTCTTCTTCTTCTTCTTCTTCT
>VCCN01006870.1:12070408-12080479 GCA_006491835.1 Architeuthis dux | reverse complement strand
ACACACACTCTATCACCTTAATTCATTGGTGAATTTTAAGTCGCCCCCGATCCACACTTGTGGGGAGCCAAAGCTTTATGAATAGTAGTTTATCTACTGCATTTCTACTCTAATTGAAAATCTCACTAAAGTTTGGAAGAGGCTCCCCAAGGAGCTAGCCAGCTACGCCTCTTACTAAATCTTAATACATTTTGCTGTATTCTGTTTGCATAATGAGCGAGGAGGTCTTTTCAAGAAATAGTTGAAAAATTGATCAGCTGCTGGTGCATTATGTATCCATGTGAACAATAGTATCAGGTTATTGTGTGAAAATATCGAACTGGTTTTTATTACTTCCACTAGATCTGTAGCTATTGTGATAACATCTGATATAATAAGCTAGTCCCTGCTAAAAAACTCCTACACAGATAACTGAATAGGTGTGCCACTAATTTGTCGTATTGTAACTTAATGCATTTAATTCCCTGAAAGCACTGCATAACTTATCGTTACTGATTGTATCGTATTGTTTTTACAGGTCCTAAGCCGACGGGACCTGTACCTGAATAACCTAAAGACCTGCACAGTGGATTATTAAGGTGAGGTGTGGCGTGCCAACTTCCGATTCCACCCTATAAACCAAGGGTTTGAATGCCATGACCACAGAGGTGCCATGTTCACAGAATCTCCCTCTCGGCCTCGTTGATGTAGTCCAAGATAAAGTAGAGTGATGCGCTTGGTATCAGCTTGGCTGCAGGAGCTGCCGGAAGGAAGTCAACATTGTTATCTATCCATCTTAAGGGGACTCTACTCCCTTGTTTTGAATTGGCTGTTGTCCGTCTCCTAGACTGGTTGCAATAGCGGGGGTTGATAGATAGATTCAGCCCATCCATAAGACATTAGTGCGAAGTGAACGCAATCTGCCTCAGCCGGAGTTTGAACTCAGTTCGCTGATTCCATTCTCCATGCTAAACGTTTGGATACTCGCACCCATATTCCTCTTATACTGCCATATAAACGTTATGTATGATGTCATCAGCATTATTGAATAGATACAATCAGAAAAATATAGCAATACTAATAATTCTAATATAATATATTATAACAAGCCTGACAGCTGCAGGTTCGAACCCGACTCCTATTTCTATTCCAACTGAAGATGATTACTGCAACATTTGTATTGTATATATAATAAATAAATTAGTTACACACGATTTTCAGTTTGGCTCATTCGGTAAGACAACCGACTACCAATCAATTGGTTGTGATTTCAAATAACGGTAGGCAAACGTTTATTTTATATATCGGTTGGTTTAACGTGACTGGATAGACACACAGTGAAAAATGTACGTCAACTCTAACTTGGACTGGGGTTTGACAAAAACCTATTCTGAAAATTATCGAACATAATCTCATAAAATAAATAATATTTACACATTTAACATTGTTCTTTTGTCGTGTTTATAAGAGCAGATAGGGTGTTGTGAAATGTGTCTTCGGCAATATATTTGGGCCAACTTTAATTCATACTTGTTTTCTCATTATCTGAATCAAGTCATTTCTTTAAACATAATATGCACCTTATACATGTACACTTCTTACCACAGTGTAATGCGTGCTTTGACTTGAGCTTTCAGAAGAAAACGTCTTTTCTTGGAGAAAAAATGCCATTCTATTATAAAAATTGATCATAGATGCAGCGTGATCCTGGTCGGGAAATCATGTGAAATGAAATAAAGTGTCAGATGAATGTCATTTGGAGAATTAAATCATCTATCATCCTGCATAATTCATAATATCGAACACGTAAAGAATATCCCAATGCAATATCAAATTTATATCTATTTATGTTTATAAAAAGAACAATTGCGTGTGCCTGCAAATGTAAGAACATCACTCTGAAGGCGTTTATAAATACATTTATTCCACAGTCTCTCCATCTATCTAAACACATACATCTCTAAATATCATTTGCATGATTGAATGGTTCTGTCAATTTCCCCTATACCCATCTCTCAATCTCTATGTCTCGATATATGCATATCTATCTATCTATCTATATATCTATCTATATATCTATCTATCTATCTATGAGAAACCGTCAACCAAAACTGTCAACATAGGTTTCTTCAGGTTTTAAGTGCGTCTGGATGACTGCCTGGCTATCTATGTATGTGTCGCGCATACAGCCCGCACCAATGGCGGTAGAGGATTGAAATTTTAAACATATATTTACCCCCCCCCAAAAAAAAAAAAAAATAGGTGTTTAGTGAGGTTTAAATTTACAAGGTAAGTTTATGCTAAATCGAATCCTTACTTTGTGCCCGGCTGCGTTCTTTTTGTTTAAGATCGGACTTTTTAATATCAAACAAGAGGAGCGAGAAGTAACTTATTCATTGATCACTCTTTTTTTCTAAATGCTTTTGAAAGACGTTAGCCAAGTGATGGTTTCTATTGAGCGACTAACCAGACCTTTTTCAACTTTCTATCTGAAGAAATAACAGCGAAATGTCCTGCAGGATATCTAAAATCGCCCCGAAAACAGGTGTTAGACTCAATTTCACGATATGAAACGCCAGATTGTAAAAATCAAGAAGAATGCATCAACCCAAACATTTTCGCCGCATCATTTGAAAATTCGGTGCATGTGGAAAACCTTTCTATTCCAATTCCATGACCGTTTACTGTGTGGCATTCACAACGTGAAGACAATCGTAGTCATGCCGCAGAACTGTCGATTTCCCCGCCCAGAAAAAAGATTCTTCTCTTCCAATGCCTCATTAAAACGAAACAAGACTGGCTGCTTCAGGGTCAAACTCCACTCTGACTCCATTGCCGCGGCCTGTACACGTGATAGAACAACGCAACTATTTCAGCCACTAATACGAATGTTCAAATTACACAAAAAATACTTTCTATACTCATTGAGGTGGGTGTGCATGCAAAATATCAACTTTATATTATGCACGGTTAGGACTGTACACGTGACACATACATAGATAGAAAAACGCAATTATTTCAGCCACTAGGCCGAATTTTCAAAATGCATGAAACCATTTCCCTTATTCATTGAGGGGAGTGTATGTGCAGAATTTCAAGTTTCTACTATGAACGATTACGGCTGTACACGTGGCATACACATAGATAGAAAAATGCAACTATTTCAGCCACCAGGACACATTTTCAAAACGTTTTCTTTATAAGTCGTTTAATGCTGTTTAAATAAAGTTCCATGCCAAATTTCAGCCTCCTCCATAGCCTTGAAGTGTTTTAATTTTTGTGAGGATCATTGTTGTTGTTGTTGTTGTTGTTGTTGTCCTTGTTGTTACCTTGAGAAAATAAAGTCAACTCCCGAGTAGAAGTTTGACAACAATTTCTCACTGTGGCATTGCGCAGTAACAGTTTGTCCAGGTTCCAGCAGTTTGCAATAAAGACTACTATTTGAATTACGAACACAAAGAACATTTTACTGTCGTTAATTTCCGCTCAAGTTCAGAAGTTGAAGGCTTTCCTGGATATGGGCCCGATTTAATTCGTTTTGAATTCTCGTAATAAATCTAGTTTTTCATCGCCGGTGAATCTTTGTTAAAAAGGACATTTTGTCTGTGTCGAACAGGAAGAGAACGACAAGGGTTCAAACGCTGAACGATGTTCGTTTACGGCGTTCATGTGGAAACCATTTTCATAACTTCGGAATGTGTCCTAATGTTTTTAATCGAGGTAACACAGTTGGGAAATTACAACAGAACAGAACTCAATAACATTTAAAGACATTTCTGATTTTTTATTCACATTGAGCAAAAGATGGCGCACGGCACTTTTGCATAAACCTAATAATTCTACACCCAGAGACTCAATACTTTTACATTTAGTGCTGTACATGCCTTTTCGTAAAGGGAATTGATTAGCGTATTTCACCATGTATAATCTGCATTTTTTTCCGAAATATATTATTTAAAAATCTAGTTGCGTATAATCTACGGAAACATAATTGTTATACGTAATTGTATACACGGGATAATGCATTTTTCATTCGAAATTGAAGCTCAATGAGGGGGTGCGGATTATCTATGTTAGCGGATTATACATGGTGAAATAGTAATATGCACATTTTACTGCATATCATTTGCATACTGAATTGCACTTTGTAAGATGTACATGGTATGATGTTTTCGGAAGAATGAAGCAAAAATCGTGCAAACTGAATTAAAGAAGGTGCCATCTATACCTATTCCCGAGCAAGTTAAAACTTACAGGAAGCAAATTAAAAAATAAAGTGAGCAAATTCAAATATAGAGCGAGCATGTTTTAATTTACTCGCTTTATTTTTTAATTTTCTGGCTCTATTTTTTAATTTGCTTGCTGTCACTTTCAAATTAATTACTCTGAGGAAGGCTAGAGTCGTGCGACGGAGCGCTCTTAAAAATTAATTCGGCACTTAAGTAGAGAAGAGCCCAATCTTTAATGACAACTAATTAGCTGGAAAACTCTAGGTGGTCAACCAAAGAACAACTCTTCTTTTTCCTCGGTTTTCATTTTTGACTGTTTCTCCTTCATTCTTTCTTTCTTAACAGTCATTTCTTACTTTATCTCTTTATTTATTTCCTTTTTTCCACACATCTTTTTGTTGTCCTTCGGATGCATCGTTTTCCTTCCTTCTTTCTTCCCCCATTCCTTCCAACACTATTTTTCCAATCCTCCTTCCTTCCTTCCTCCCTTCCTTCTTTCCAGCCGTTTTTTCCAACCCTCATTCCTTCCTCCGCTCCTTCCTACTTTCCGTCTTCCTTGCTGATCCCCGTCTAACAAAAGAAGCGAGGGAAGTAACCTATTCATTGATCACTCCTTTTTCTAAATGCTTAATTGATCACCCCCAGCACAACATCCTTCTGAAAGACGTTAGTCACGTGACGGTTTCTATTGAGTGACTAGCCAGACCTTTTTCAACTTTCTATCTGAAGAAATAACCGCGAATTGACCTGCACGATATTTGAGCGTCAGATAGAATTGTGCGAATATGTGAGACAACATGTTTTATTATTATTGTTTGAGCCAATCGCGTGCACAGTGGCGTCAACAAATGTAATTTAATGTAGAATTTACTTCCATAGTGCAACATAATGTTTTAATAGAGAGACATTTTGTGGTTAATTATTTAAGATTTTCAAGTGCGTATTTAAATCCTCGTAACATCCGTAGAGAGTGCGTATTATGAGACATCTTGAAGAGGGTTTTGAATACTTCTAAAATCTGTACAGTCTGTATGATATTGTGCAAATGAGTAAACTGCATATCGCGCAATAATTGCAATGTAGCGAAATAGACGGACAGAAGTTTGAAAGAAGAAAGAACAAAACAAATTGAATGTCTTAAAAAAGAGAAGGAACAAAAACAAAATGGAGGAAAGCGTGAGAATGAGAAGCAGACAGATGTACACGCTTCATAGGATGGTTGGTTGGATGGTTGGTGGTTTTTGTTTATACCAGAATGAAATTACGAGTCAAACGCCCGTCAGGGAATGTGAATAATTTCATTAGAAAATGAAGAACTTAATTAGAGAGAGAGAGAGAGAGAGAGAGAGAGGGGGGGGAGAGAGCGTTTGACCGGCCTGAATAAGAAAACAAAAGATGGCTGTATAACATAACAACAGGGTGGCGTAATGAGCAAAACATAACGACAAGTTAATTACGGCTGACAGCTGGGAAGACGAAAAAGAAGAAGAAGAAGCGGATGAGGAAAGCAAGAAAGTAGAAAAAGATGAAGGAAAAGAAGAACAAAAGGATGAGGAAGAAGAAAATAAAAAGGGGAAAAGGAAGAAAAGAAGATGAAAAATATGTTGAAGAAGAAAGGGAAGCAGATTAGACCAAGAAGAAGGAGAAGAAGAAGAATACGAAGAAGAAGATCCAGAAGAAGAAAACTCTGGGATAAAAAAAGTGAAATAAATGTAGATAGAGAAGGGGTGTGCACAGACTAAAGGACACATATGAAGAAGAAAGCCAATCAAAACGTATAAGAGACGGAAAGCAAGGATTATCAAGAGAAATGAATAAAAACGCGAAAATAAAAAAAAAGAACGACAATAACAACGATCACAACAAAACCGAACAAAGAAAAGAAAGCAAGGATACAATCTTAAGTAAGGACAGGAAAAGAATTGATAAACACAAATTATTACAGAAAAAAAGTTAAAAAAAGTAAAAACTGGGACAAGAAGTAAAACTAAAGTCGGAACGAAAACGTAATTAACAAGTCGTAAAAGAAAAACAAAGACAAGAGCATTAATTAGAGACCAACAAAAATGACACCAAGAAGAAGAAAGAGGAAAATATGGAGGAGCAGTTGGAAGTGGCCCAGAGGGAGAGAGACGATAAGAAAGGAGGTAATAAGAAGAAGAAGAAGAAGAAGAAGAAGAAGAAGAAGAAGAAGAAGAAGAAGAAGAAGAAGAAGAAGAAGAAGAAGAAGAAGAAGAAGAAGAAGGAAGTTGAACAAGGTTCACAATGTTACAAGATAAAGCGTCGGATGGACTAATTATACTGGAAACCTCTCATCGTAGTATCTGATCTGTGGGAGACTAAAATTAGACTAAAATTTGTCTTTAGGACAAAGAAAAAGCGGACGCTATTTATTTGGGCAGACCAAGCCAGTGAGCAGAGTGAAGATACAGAGAGTGACAGAGCCAAGTCCACCCAGGACGGAGCTTTTAATCCATGCACATTTTTACTCTTCATCCCAGTATCGCTTCCTGTTTTAAAGATAAGGAGCCTCATTCTTACGGTCGACACAAATAATAGACGAGAGATATTTCCCTATACAATGTCATTTGACTTGGCGTTCCAGCGGGGATATGAGACAAATTATATTCGCGATTTCACAATATGTTTTTGTCGTCTACAGCCTTTCCTTTTACAAAGTAGTTTTTATTTATAGTAATAGTATTTTTGAAAAGTTACATAAAACACATATAAGGTAGCAAATATATGTTGTTGAAAATATGTGAGTAAACAAAAAGGTATAAATTAAGATGACCAGCTATTTTCTCTCTCTCTCTCTCTCTCTCTGTATCTCTCTCTATCTATCTATAACTCTCTCTCTCATATATATATATATATACGTTAAAAGGGAGCTAATGTTGATAGAATTAAAACTAAATTAAACTAGCTGCAATATTATTAAATATATATCTGACTCCATTAATAGTTACGGTAAAAACAATAACAATGATGAGTGCGTAGTAGCGTAGTGATCTCTAACAGTGAGGCTGTACGCAGCAGCAGTAATAGTAATGACTAGAAGCCTTAAGGATAAGTACTGCCACTAGTAGGGTAAGGTGCTGGTGAGACTAAAGAAAGAACGAGGGTAATGTTAACGATGCGCACAAGAAAGATCTTTCTTTCTTCGTCTTGTCCTGCTGTAGTAAGAAGGAATGACAGTACAATGCATGTGCAAGGATGCAGTTTGGACATGGTAACAAAATGCAATGTGAATAAAGAAATACAAATAATCTCCAATGATAATAATAAGTATATTTATTACAAAAGATAATAACAAAAAGTAGTTATTAGCTGATGAGAAGAAGTAAAGCATTGTTATAAAGAGTTCGGTTTACTACTTAGTAGGTGTCCTTGGTTTATTGAAGATGTTAAGGAAGAGAGTGTGTGTGTGTATGGATATGTATGAATGCGTACGTACATAATCAGAGGTGAGAGGCGCATCTCTATGGAACAGTCAATGGATTTGTCAAGACGACAAATATTGACTGAACAAAGATTGAAGAATAGTTGATCTTCTTATAGTAAGAGGTGGTCGAAATTGTCGTGTGTTGGACTGTGTATCGTCAAGTATCCAAGATAAAATGTAAGCTGACAAGAAACATGATTTTGCCAGACTGTTTGTCTACAAAGCGTATTAAGTTCGAGTCGAGTACGAATTTTTCATGTCCTGAAAATTGATTATCTAAAAGACGAATACAAATCTGGATTGTTGACATATAACATTTTCTTGATAGTAATTACTTAATGATATATTTTCTAATGTTCCTAATTCACTTTTGTTTGTTTTCATGATGTTGCAGCCCCCTTTCATGCAAAGCTGATAGAATTTTAGAAGGTTTTCGTTCCTTCTTTAATGTCTTCCTTTTATTGGTGAATTTTATTTGAAAGCCTTTATAGCATCTGGTCTAAATACAATATCCTTTCATATTCAACAACTTTGTTCGCCGATAATTCATCAGACTATCAATTCTCACCAACAACATAGATCGACAAGATGAGCATCGACCATACCCGTACTTGTGACTCGAAAAGATGGAGTTTTGGCGCGAAATGACGGAATAGCGTTGCGAGTTTCGCGATTTAGATTATGAAAAGCAGCTGTCTATGCCCTCAATAAATTCCAAGAAGCACCAGACATCGCCCAATATCCGTCTAACACATCGCCGTCCCTCCCTACACTGTTTTCGCTCTCCTTCTCTTCCCACCAATTTTCGGCGGAATATGGCCTTTGGGGGGGGTCGGGTGGAACGCTTGGTGTTATAGTCAATGGAGGAGTGTCGATCATAATCCAATTAACACACCATGTATCGCTTCGTCACGTAGTAATGCCGATGATGCGATGTAATTGTTCTAATTGTTATTAATCCGATCGCCTTTCCAATTTGGGTTCGGGCTGGGCTGGGCTGGACGAGACGGTTTTGACGGTATACAAGCAGCGGGGAGTGGGCATGTTCTCATTCGCTCTTTGTCGATGCCAACGCTGATGAGTTGTTACTCGACCAGGTTGACGGCAAAAAGAACCCTACCCTTCCCTCTGCCCATTCCCACTCAATTTACCTGCAGACAACACACCCCTACCTGCACTGGGCACCGCTTGGTTTTTCCATCTGTGTTCTGGTCTATTGCTATTATCTGGACAAGGCCTCCGAGAGGAATTTAAAGGGAGTGGGAAGCTGATTTCACCCCCCCCCCCCCCCCACACACACAAACAAACAACTTCGTCCTTTAGCCATCCTATTTTTACCTGCTATATAACCCTTTTAGCACGGCATATTATATTCGCTCGACAGTAAAACAATAGAGTTGACCTATTTATGAATAGTCACATCTAGGCATGTCTTTTTCTTCTTTTTTCGGACACATATTTGGACTTACGAACAACAGTTTTTAAATTTTAATTTACGTTTTAAAATGGGTAGTCCAAATGCTGCAGGCATCCCTAGTCACATCGTATCGACTTAGAAGTTCAACTCTCCGGTCCTCTTTAACTCTCTCGGTCCCCCTTTGGACCTCCGGGCCCTGGTTGGATGCACCGACTGCCCCGCCCCCGTCTTCTGGGAGGCCTGTATCTGTGCACCTGTCTGTTATTGTTTACCGATGAGTAATATGCGAGTCTCTCCGTTGTGTGAGTGTTGGATTTTGTAAGTATGCATAGGAGGATAAATAATAAATAAAAAAGATGTAGGTGCATAAACAATGGCGATGTGAAAATGTAAAGTGCAAGCATTTGTAAACAGCTTATTGCATTGGGCAACTTTTAAAAAACTTTATTTTGTTGTACCTAGGTAATAGTAAGTGTTACTTTCAGATTGATTATATCTAAAATGTATAGGAAATGTCAATGTCAGTTTTTAAAATGACTCGATTCTCGTGATTATTCAACACACACACACAACACACACACACACACACACACACTTGTTTCAATATGGAATATTAGCTCCAAATGATAGTGTTAATTATAATATTAACTTTTTCATATATCAACAACATATATCGGATGTCTTATATATGATTTGTATTTGTTATAATACGACTACTATAACGAGAATTACATACAAATCATCCAAAACATAAACGAAAATTGCACCGCAATAATTAAACTACATAAAGATACAAACAAGAGAAAGATAGCTAAAGGAGTAAACTTAAACTATTTACAGCGAGACTTGAAAGCATCTTTCGGAAGACTGACTGGGCGGGAATGTGAATAAACATAGACGGAGAATACTTAGCCACTTAAGATTCGCCGATGATATTTCCATGTCATCAGAAGCATCCGAAGAAATACAAAACATGTTAACTGATCTAAACAGGGAAAGTA
>VCCN01006870.1:12047759-12066186 GCA_006491835.1 Architeuthis dux | reverse complement strand
ATATACCTCCATCAGATATTAATTCCACAACCCATAGATTTGAACTGTAGACTTGAAGCTTTCTTGTAAAATGCTGAATACTTAGCTTCACATCTTGGGCGGTAACTTTCTAACCCCACCAGATACACATTGGAGACACACACCGTTAGAAAGGCGATAGAACTCCCTTTCTGACAATATATATGTATCTACCACAATCAGAGATTAACTCTACCATCTATAGAATTTGGACTGTGGACTTGAAGTTTTCTCGTAAAAATGCTGAATAGTTAGCTTCGCGTTTTGGACTCTAACTTTTAAAGCCCAATATATACATAGATCTATAGATTGTTCTCGTTCCACTGTCTAAACGTTGTGTTAAAAACAACTAAGACACTAGTCTGACAAATTCAGTAAGTAATATTCATAATTCCTCACCTCAGAAATTCAGAGCGAAATAATTCTGTCGTTCCTATCCTTTTTGTGTTCGTCAAGAAATCTTTTCCCACCACTTCATTTAATCTTTTGTTGTTATTCATGGCCTCTTTTTTAAAACTTTTGATATTGAGATTTTTATGTTGATCTTTTATTTTTACCATATTGTGTAAAAAGAGTTTATTTTTTGTTTTTGCTCATTCATTTTTTCTTTCTGACTTTCTTTCTTCCTTTCAGTTTACGTCCCTTTTCTCCTTTCTGTCTTTCTTGCATCCTTTGTCCAATCTTTATTCATTCTTTCTTTCTTTCCATTTTTCTTTCCTTTCGTTTTTCTTTCATTCTTCCATTCATTCATTCTTTATTTTATTCTTTTTTTCTTCCTTTCATTTTCTCATTCTTTTCATTTTTCTTTTCTTTTTTTCTTTCACTGTCTTGTTACTTCCATTTTTCTTTCGTTCTATCATTATTCCTTACAGTTTATCATTCTTTTTCTTTTTTCTTTCTTTCTGTAATTCTTCACTCATTCTTCCTTTCCTTCTCGCCTCGACGTGAAAGGGGTGTTACTGTTCACCCTCATTTAACATTAGACAAGACAAGGACCATCATCGTTAAACGTTTTGATCAGCATGTCAAAAAGATAATAATATGCCAAAAGAAGCCCGGATGTCAGCAAGGGCAGTGTTGCCAACTTTAGTTTCAAGTTTACATCTAAAATGTAATCAAAACAACAAAAGATAAATTGTTCAAAATTAAAACAAATGATAAAATGACGCAACATTTTAAATGCAAATCTAAAAAATAAGCAATGTATTCTGTATTTCTATACCGACTCCCAACTGCTTTTGCTTTGTTTTATTAATTCATTTAGGCAATTATTGATTCCTGTTGTTTACTATCGGAAGTTGAGTCAAAGGTGAAATTAATTTTATTTCCTGAATGTAGTTTTTGGTAGATTCTGCGAGGCAAATAATATACAACGTTGCATCATATAACCTCTCTGTAAAAGATTTCTATAGGGATTTTCTTGCTCGCGATTCTGCTTTTGATTCTGCCCCCAGTTTCATATCAGTCATAGCAAGCCTGAGAGCCCAACCACCGACTGATCATTTGAAATTTCTTTCAGAGATTGTATTGTCAGAAGAGATGATTCTTCTCAAATGTATAGACAATACTCTGACCGAACGGTTTAGTATTTATAACTAACATAGCGTAAGAACCACGCCGTAGGGAACTGTTACCAATCTATTCAAACCGACCATATCTGCTGTACAGATTTCGATACTCAGTGGTTATCTCATATTTGAGGCATTCTGACAACTGAGGTAAGTTTAGAAAATAACCATCTACAAGGACACTAACGATATTACTTTAGTCTTGCATAAGGCAAACACTGTTTAGCGCTCAGTAAAGGTCGAACGCACTACAGTAGTAATAGCCTGCTAGGCTCATTTAGCAACAATTGCTCAATCGTGGGGCACCATAATGATATTTATTTAACTTATCGTAGTACAGCACTAGACCATAATCGCTCACCATAGTAATAATAACACCCAATGAGGCTCGAACTCGCGACAATAATATTGGGTATTGCTAACCTTCGTGCCAGAGTAGGCGTCAACCTACCTAACTATGACCAGTTGACTTCGAAGGTAAAGCGTCCGTCTCTTAAGAGACAACTCTCATTATACGGCAGTATACGACCAGTGACCAAGTGATACGACCAAGTTTCAAGTCTGGTCAAGACCAGGACTTTATACCTACAAGTCTTTATGCCCACCCTCTTGGCAGGATGCGAGTCCACCGAAGGGATACCTCTACGCTAATCACACAGCTTAGAGTGTACTCAATTAGCTGCTGACTACACAAGGAAATGTGTCCCAATGAAAGGTTTTCCACACTCTTCGCTCAGTCGAACCCGGGACTTCTGCGTGAGAGGCAGACGGGCTAACCATTACACTATCCAAGCGGACTAATGACTTCAATCTACATTTCAATTCTTGCCAGTAAACGTTAGCTGTGATATTCCTTCCTTGAGAGATAAAACTATAGAGGACTATACTCGTCGCAAAACAGTAAACAATGACCATAACATTATATTGGTGCTTTTTTGACTGGGAAAATACTTTGGAGTTTCATTATGCAGAATCTGTTTTGTATAGCTTTTCCGGTTATCGCATATAATTCCCTTTTCATGAAGGTTGCGATTCGCCCAAGATATGGATAATTTTTGTAAGCAAGAACAGCATCTAACTACAATTGAAGAAATATCTGTGTGTGCACCGCGATTAAAGACAAAGGCAGTGCAGTATCGAGTTTGAAGTTTTTGGGATCAGCGGTTCTCGGGAAATCTAATAAAATAAATTTTTAAAATGCAGATTATAGGTATGTATTCATAGTTTCTATGAATTATCACCCTTAACTTCCGCTATTTAGAATTATCTAAACTTAGATATAACATATTTAAATTGCCGACAATGAAGTGAAGTAACTGAAATACTTCGAAGTCGTAGTTTCGTACGACGGACGGAAAATTAGTTTATATGATAATTATGGCAGGTTGCTCAACACACCATAAAGTCTGGCCCCTTCCAAACATGCACCTTTAGAACGGGCACTGCCATAGTCGAATACATTTAAAAAAGGAGATCTTTCTAATTTTCGCTGAGTTCAGGTGGTGCCCACTCATCAAGATTCTCTACACTTCCAATTTACTTCCAATTGTCTAAAAATGTTGAAACTGACAAAATGTGTTTAGTCCATTTCCTGAACAGTTTAGTAAGGATTATTTTCTAATTGTACTCTCAATCAATAATTTTCAACGGTAGCAGGGCGCCCTTTAAACTCTTAGCTACGCTGTTTTCTTCTGCTAAAAACCCTTTTAGCACACCATATTATATTCGCTCGCTGGAAACAGTAGAGTCAACATATTTTATTAATGGACATATTGTATCGACTCTCTCGAACCCCCCTTTCGCCCACTGGGCCCCGGTGCGATGTACCAGCTGCAGAGGTCGTGCCTTCAGCCCATGTTTTATTAATTTTACAGGCAGCTTGAGAGGCATTACGGCTAAGTCTAAACTCATACAGAAAATGATGCGAGAATCTTCGATTTTCATCGTAAGTCTTGCGCCACTGAACATGCAAATTCCCATCCTGGAAAGAAAGAAAAAGCACCATAGATATATAGAACAAAAGTTGATATGACACAATATCAATGTTGCCTAGCACAAAACCAAAGGCCGGCGGTAGGGGTTCCTGGTGACCCAGGCAAGCTTAATTTCGCCGCCCTTTAAAGTACAGCATTATATTATTTATTTTTTATTATTTTATTATCTATGTTGTACAACGAGACAAATAAACATATAGGAATAACAAGTTTATTAACATAATCAGGTAAAAGAAAACAGTTCCGAAACAGCATCAGACTTTCAGTCTCTGATTTATATATTTTCCTATTTTTCCAGTTGTATTTTGGAAGTCCTACATGTCACACATACATGACAGGCGCCCCCTAGCAATTGGTGCCCTGGGTGACTGCACAGGTTCCCGGCCCATCAAAACTACAGTAGTTGAGCATCTAGTGCAAATCGAATTCTCCACTCCAGGGAATTGCCTGCGACGGTTTGTTGAAACAGAGCAAATTGTTCTGCTTTATTTGACTGCTTTCAGGAAACTGAATGAAAAGTGAGTTTAAAGAAAATATCCAATTGGCAAAAGGCCCTACTTTATTCTTTAGATGCTCTAGTCTCTCTAGCATCGATGACCGTCTGACATACCAAAATGTGAGTTACGCCCCTGTTCAGTGTTGCCAATTTAGATGTTTTAAAAAAAAACTAAATCTATATGTGTTTGGTTTGCATCTAGATGTCAGAAATTGCGACTTTTTTTATAATGATATTTTTATAAATATAAGTAATACGTTTTATATTATTATTTATAGTAATTAAATAAGTAATATTTTTAATGAAGTAATATTTAAAAGGAAAAATGTTGAAGATAAAAGTCAGATATGTAATATATTCCCTAGATTTTAGATATATATCTAGAGGAAGTTTCTAGGTGTTTTAAGATGTTTTTTCTGGCCCAACTGGATATGGTTTATTCGACATAATGATGATAGGAAAAGAAGATGTGGAGACTCAGCATATAACATGTTTCAGTCAAGAAATCCAGTCCAGAAAACATCTCATCGGTCGAGAATGAAACAAGTTTGAGAAGCCCTGTTGAAAACCTTGTTGCGGTTATACAGGAGGGGTGTTTGGGAGAAGTTAAGATTTTCCCTCTTGTCGAGGAAGACAAATGTACCTCTTATGTATCCCACAATCATAAGAATAAAATAAAATGAACCTGTAGGTTCAAGAGGAAATTCAACACGGCAGTGATAACTATTTACAACTGAGTTGTATTCAGTTAAATTAACAGCAAAATAGATATTGTTCAAAGTGAACAAAAGGTAATAGGACCACTGTGTTGCGTATGGAACAGGCATGTCTATGGAGGAAAGTACCATATAGAAGACAATTAAGTTATATAGTTTCACATACAAGGGTTACCAATGTGATGACTTAATACATGCATAAGATGTCACAGGAGTTGCTCTTACTACGAGAGAAAAAACTGTCCATTGCATATGGGACAATTTCCGTACCACTTCTGATTCTCATTTAAAGATTGCGGATATGTCAAGAATGCAAACAGAGCTCTTAAATGTTAAGGTTCATTGATTTAGATACTTAGTTGAAGTTTAAATCTTTAGCACATTGCCTCCCCACAGAGTTGTCAGTACAATCACTTGTGGCGTATGGGACACTATTTGGCATAAACTGTTACCATGAAAGCTATAGGCCCTAAAAGGAAACAGAGAAGATTGAAATTGACCAGATGTCTTTCTTTATGAACTAAGACATTATATGATTGAACATAATCAGTCAAAAATCTTCTAAAGTAAAGCATCAAGTAGTTATTTTAATTGTTAAATATAAGAAATGCACATAACCGCTGTTGCGTACGGGATATTTTGACAACATAGCTGTATATTATATCACCCTGCAACAACCACCATGTGTGATACTTTCCACTTAGCAATGGCATCCCTCCCACTATTCAAAAAATATTAAAGAATTTTATTTGCACTTTCTACAGAAAACTGGTGAGCCAAACCATTTCCAAAATTTCTTCGGTCAAAAATTACAAGAATGCGACAATGTTTTTAGATTCTTTAATGTATTGAATATCGGATGTATATTGTGATATGTAATCCAAATGACGTATCACCCGTGGAGTATACTTGTCCGAAGTGGTATTGAGAGCAAAGGTTAACGTAAAGTGTGGTTAGTGTAAACAGCGAAGTGTCGGCCTTCAAGAATCTGTCGGAAATGTTTGATTGACAAATAAATCACCAATAATTATCTCGAAAAGGTGTTGTATTTCTGTTGTGCTGCACCTAGCTTAATAGAAACAAGGATATAGGGTTAGATTCATTATTTATGACTTGGTGAATTACAGAATCAACAGCTTTCGAACTAGCATCTGTAGTTAAGGTAATCTTAGCATCTTCATCGTCTATGATATAGCTAAGTTTTGTAAAATCAGCGAGTGCCGATTTAGCATTGTTGAAAACAGTAAGTGTATGATCCTGTAAGAATATGTTAGCGTTTTTCTTAGGACTGTTTTTAAGAAGGTCCGTGAGGAATAACATTTTAGAACAATTGGGAATGAACTGTCGATAATAATTAAACAATCCAAGAAAAGGTCGTAGTTGACGGATTGAAGTGGGTATCGGAAATTCTTGCAATGTAGCAATTTTTCAGGTAAGGGGGATATTATGCTGTAAGTGGTTCATGTGTTCCTTGTAATTTCTTCTTCCTATCAACCCGTCGTCGATGTAAACAAATGTAAAAGGTAGTCCTCTGAAAACTTCGTCTATTATACGTTGGAAAGACTGCACAGTGTTGCGTAATCCGAGTGGCATTCTGACAAATTCGTACAATCCGAAAGGTGTTGTCACTGCAGTTTTATGTATATCTTCTTCGGTTATCGGAATTTGGTAATAAGCTTTAACCAAATCTATTTTAGAGAATATCTTGGCTCCCTGTAAACTAACCGAAAATCATGCAAGTGCGGCACAGGATAATTGTTAGGGGTTGATTTCGCATTTAGCGCTCGAAACTCACCCACTGGTCTCCAAGTTCCCGGGGTTGATTTAGGTGCCAAGTTTAAAGGGCTTGACCACTGATATTTGGAAGGGCGGATCACACCGCTTTGCAACATTTGGTCGAATTCGCTCTTGGAATTCGGTATTTGTCAGGACTAAATCGTCTCAGTATGAAATGTACCGTTTGTCCCATGGTTGGAATGCGTGGTTTGGCTGAATGTCGAACTTTGTCTGTGGACTTGAATGGCGGAGTTAACTACTTGTATCTACGTAAGAGTGTTTTAATTTGCGCGTCGAATGAAATTGTGCATATCCCAGTAGAAGAATAAGGAGAACGAATTCCTTGAATCACCAAACATGTCATATTATCGACAAGTGTACGAATAGCCATGTGTACAGACAGGATATATTTTTGATAGGAAATCCTCTCCTATCATTGGTGTCTTTATTTGTATCAAAGTAAAGGTCCACGAAAACCTTCGGTGCATAACGAGGTCGAGTGTAGGTTCTCTCATCCCATGTGTTGATTTGCGTACCGCTAGCGGCTTGTAATTTATAGGTTGTGGGTTGTAATTTCCATTTGGGGTCTGGTGGCATGACGCTGGTTTCGGCTGCTGTGTCCACTAAAAATGTGTATCCGTATATCTTCTGACAAATATAAAATAGACGACCTTTGGAAGTTTAACCTGGTCCTCCTCACTACCCGCAGAAAGAAATTCCCATATCCTTCTTTTTCTTGATTAAGTCTAGCTGTAGATCCAAACTTGTGATACCAACATAATCCATGTTGCTGTTGATTTCGTTGATACAGCCGTTGAATTATGGGTATATTGGTACTGTTGTTGTTGTCGTCGTCGTCATCGTCGTCGTTGTTGGTCTTGCAGTAAAGTCTGCATCTGCTAGACCAAATGACTGACTTGGTATTGTAATTGCTGACATTCGCTATCTGAACGTTGAGTTGAGACAAATGTGGAATCTATGCTATCGCCTCTCAGTTCGGACTGTATCCTGTCCGCCATTATAGCAAGTTTCTCAATTCTGACGTATTCGGTCATGGGCGCCAAAACTTGTGTCGTCGTGGGAGGTACCTTGTCTAACCACAGTCTGATTAATATGGCTTCAGTCATTGTATTTTCTCCCAGTAATTGTCTCATCTATCTGAGAAAGTGAGATGGCGTCCTGTCGGCGAGTTCTAGTTTGTTGAATAAATCCCTTAGTCTTGTTTCCTTGGATTTGCCCAGTATTTTCATTATTGTCTCTCTGGGCGCGTCGTAAGGATCAAATTCTGCCATTTGGGAAAGTAGGTATGTGACCCTGCAAGCCACTGCCGGTGGTATTTTCTCCGCCACGTAATCATAGCAAGTTCTTTACGAGGTGATTCTCCTCGCAAATAATTTTGCTTGTAACTGAGAAAACCAGGTGTTTATGTCACCTGCATCGAAATTTGGTAAATTCACGCTTGCTTGTGTAGGTCTGACGTCATCTGTAGATTGAATTACTGTGTTTTTCTCACTGGATGTGTTTGTAAGAACCGCCACTTATTAATGTAATGTTTCCTCTTTCAATGTGTGGCTTCTCTTTGCTGGGGAAACTTGTTAATCTCTTTGAAAGTCGGAAAGTCACCATTTGTTGCGGTTATACAGTTTGGAAGATAATAGTTTCCCTTTTGTCGAGGAAGACAAATGTACCTCTTATGTATCCCACAATCATAAGAATAAAAATAGAATAAACGTGTAGGTTCAAGAAGAAATTCAACAAGGTAGTGATAACAATTTACAACTTGGTTTTATTCAGTTAAATTAACAACAAAATATATATTGTTCAAAGTGACGAAAAGGTAATATGTAAGTTGAAATTAAAGTTCAATGTTTGTGTGTGTGTGTGTGTGTGTGTGTGTGTGTGTGAGAGAGTAGCAGTTCACATGTGTGTGTCTATAACAAAACGTAGAGACAGTTTAATATATGTATGCGTAAGTGATAAGAGACAGTTGTAGTAATTCCAAACTACTGGAAGGAGGAGAAGAAGTGTGGCCGTCTTGCGTTGGTGCTGATGATGAGAGTTGAAACTGAAATACTGCCTCCCTGTTCTCTTTGAAGTGGAATGCGTAATTTTGAATCCTGTTTTTGCACAGAATTGTTCACTTAGTTTTAAGTGCACCTACAACCTTTAATTAATTGTTTACTTCTATTTACCTCCATCTTAATTATTTAGTTGATATTTAGGTTATGCTTTCTAGATATATATAGATAAAGAGAGAGAGATAGCAGACACAGTCCAAGCAAGACGAAATCTTGGACACTAAACAAATTAACACCTATAAAGTACACCTACAATGTTCCCGGCATAGCTGAATACCACAGACTAGACCACATGTTAATGGAATTAGATAGAATCACCTGGCACATCGTAGGTATAAGTGAAACCCACAGAAAAGGAGGATACCTTCTAAAACTTAAGGTAAGTAACCATCTATTCTATTATAAAGGTACAGAGGCGAACAAATTCAGTGGCGTAGGATTCTAAGTCAATAGTAATATCGCAGACAATGGTATAAGCTTTGACCGCACATCAGACGGAATAACTTGGATAATAATTAGAATAAGCAAAAGATACACACTAAAGGTAATCCAGGTTTATGTGCCAACTTCGAAAAGATAATGAACCGAGGGAGACTAACTACACAATACTTATCGGGGATTTTAATGCAAACGTAGGTAATGGAAATGTTTGGGAAACTAGTGTAGGAAAATATGGAATATGCCAGAGAAACGAGAGGGGTGATATGCTGGTAAATTTCACAGAGAGATACGGACTAAAGCTAGCTAATACATTCTTTCAAAAACGAGAAGGTCGTAAGTGGACGTGTACAAGTCAAAATGGTATGGCAAAAATGAAATTGACTTAATAATAGCTGACAAGATTAATAACATTAAAGACGTTACCGTTATAAACAAAGTAGACATAGGAAGCGACCATAGAATGGTAGTGTACAGAAATAAATTTAACTTTAAAACTGAAAGGAATAAAACGATTCTTAAGAAGAAGAAATGCCCTAATAAGATACAGATAGAGAACATTAGCACATTTAGAGTAGCGATAGAGAACAGATCCCAAGCCATAGAGGAAAAGAATAATAGTCTGACAAATATAATTAAGGAAGCAGCATAGGTAGTAGGCAATACAAACATAAACGATAATACAGAGAAATACACTGAAACAGCATTAAAACTAATCAAACAGAGAGGAAATATGAAGATAAAAACATGGAAATTAATAAAACGAACTGAAAACCAACTTAGAATCGCAGAGAGCCATGGAAAGAACAATGCTAGGCATAACTCTATGAGATAGGAAAATATCATCATGGGTCATAGGGAAGACTAAATTGAGGGATATTATACAAATAATTAAGCAGCAAAAATGGAGATGAGCTGGTCACCTAGCAAGAAGAGATGATCACCTAGCAAGAAGAGATGACATCCCGTAGGAAAAAACCAGGCACATCGAAGGAGATGAAAAGGGCCTTTGTCCAACAGTGGACTTATGGCGGCAGATGATATATATATATATATATATATATAAAGAGAGATAGAGAGAGAGATAGAGAGATAGAGGGGGGAGAGATATGGGAGGGGGAGATAGATAGATATAGAGAGAGAGACAGAGAGATCACAGCTTGATATTATTGTACATATTCAGGATTTATATATATGACAAACGTGGCCGGTGTTTAGCGGTGTCCGACCCACGAAGATTATGTACACCACTACCACCAATAACAGTTTTTCACATTTGGCTTGTAATAAGTTTTAGGTCGAAGGAATGTCCCAACGATGAGAATTTACGGCTTTACGACCATCTCCAAAGACCCCCAAAAGATCCATAAGAAACTAAATCCTGGCTGTTAGAGAAACACATTTCTGACCACTACTTGCTCGTATATCCATGTCTATATTTCTTTTTATGTAACGTTATTGGCTTGTTTACGTCAATGCTTCTGCAAAAGAAGGACAATACCCGTGTGGCATATATCGAATGGTGCTAACTGTATCCAATTCTGGTCATGAGAAGTTTAAAATTACAAGATATCCGGGGTTCCAGATTTTTCGCATGGGAATTGCTGACATCAGCTGTTTTAATTCTGTGGCGTAGATACACTAATGTACCATTTAAAAAGATTGACACGTAATATCAGGGTTCCATCGCCGTAGACTCTTAAGCACTCATTTAAAATATAAATAGTTTCTATACTTAGTAATTAGAAAACGTCAACAAAACTGTCAACATGTCCTTATTATGTCTAGAAAAAAACGATTATTTTGCTTTCCTATCCCAAAGAGTTTCCTGGAAGAGGATCAATTTACAATATAATTTTAAGCTAAATTGGTCCCTTATGTTGTGCTCAGCAGTGTACACACTTGTTGTTTTGTTTTTTTGGAAGATTCAGACCATTTAGTGATCCAACAAAAGGCAAGAGAAGTAACTGTTCATTAATAACCCTTTTTTCCTATCGGTTAATTGATCATACCCAACAAGGCATGCTCGCGAAAGACGTTGGTCACGTGACAGTTTCTATTGAGTGACTACCCAGACCTATATTGACAATAGTAAAGAATAACATTATGTGTAATACTTGTATTAAAAATAGCACTGGATATGTGACAGTATAGACTGAGCTCTATGTAGGCACCTGGAGTAGAGGGATTGTTTACAAGCTGGCCTCGATTAAGATTGCTAGTATAATGGGTTCGATCATCATCATCATCATCATCACCATCATCATCATCATCATCATCATCAGCATGTTAACGTCCGTCGTTCGACATAGACCTTCCCCAAGATCCGCCAGACCCCTCGATCGTGGGAGTCTTGGCGCAAGTATCTCCTGAACCTGACTAAATTATCTGACCTCCGTGTTGTGATGTGATGTCCAGCGGTTGTCTGACATTCTTGCAACATGGCCTGCCCATATATATATATAAGAAAGACTTCGAATACAACAACACAGAAAAGCAAATGATGTTTTATAGAGATGTCGTAAACGTGTTTGGTCGGGCCCGCACACACTCCTAACCGAAGATCGGACGCTACTGTAGGGCCCACACACACTCTCGAGCAGGCCTACGCCAACCCTGGGCATGGCAGCGTAGTCCGTCCTAAAACCTGGGGAAATTAATTTTTCTTAAAACTGAGAATTCTTGAGGATCAAGTTCAGTATTATAGTTAAATCTGTATTAGACCCAACGCCCTCTGCAAACTTTAATCTTTTTTTCTCATAACTGACAAATTTCCGAAAGATTGAAGGTCTAAATAGATTGAAAGCATATACAATTAAAAGAAAGATAGTCAGATGTTGAAGTGGGTCCATCGACTCTATTTTCTGCGAATCTAGCCACTGAACCATTATCGCTACCAATGGTTTTGTAGAATTGACTTTTAGGGACTTTGGAAGTCAGCGCCACGTTACCACTAAAGACAAATCCACAGCCTCGTGGGTGCAGCCATTTAGGAGTCTATAAGACACATACAAGAAGATAACAAACATTCGTCAGTTTTATAGTACTAGATGTGTGAATCATTTTTCTGCCTGAAAAAAATGTTGATTCACCAGTAGAACATGACTGATCTTCTTTGACTGGTTCCTTAATGTTTAGTTGGCGTGGGTTTTTTTGAATACGCAATAAAAATTGATTCCGAATCAAGACAAATCGTCCATCTCATTGGGTGCTCGCTGCCTAATGTACCAACACCAATATCATGGTAACTATGGCTGCTGACTACAACTATTTAACATTAACGTGAATAAAATAGGAACAGAGGCAGTGAAAGTAAGATCAAATGTAAGAACACCATTTAACTGCCAATGGCTTCATTGACCAACATAGCAAAGGGGCTGTCTCTAGATGTAGCAATCCACTCTGGTATGGGATGCCTGTTTGAATTTTAAAAGATAATAGTTCTTCGTTCCCAAATCGCACTATTCAACTTGAAGGCCGAAGTATAGGTCGTCCGAAAAAATCGCAATAAAAATATACACAGGTCTGGTTAGTCACTCAATAGAAACCGTCACGTGACCAACATCTTTTGGCAGCATCTTGTGTTATGGTAATCAATTAAAAGATTGGAAAAAGGGATGATCAATGAACGAGTTACTTCTCTCGCCTTTTGTTGGATCACTAACAAGTTCGAATTTTCAAAAAACAATTGTAAAAACAACCAGACATAAACTAAGGGTCCAATTTAACATGAACTTACATTGTGAATTACCCCCTCCCACAGACACTAACAATCTATTATATATAACAAGGTTTCTTCTCTAGAAATAATAATATTTCAACCCCTGTGCTATATATATACCGGCGTCCTGCACGCGTGTACGATTATGCTCTCGCCTGTGGGGGATTTTGTATATTCATTAAGCTTTTTCATATGCGTGCTTAGAATCATTTGTAACTAGTAATATATAGACTCTATTAATCACGAATTTAGTAATAAACCAATTATTACGAAAGATTCAATTACTTTATAATAGGCAGTGCGTGTTAGTGTACGTGTAACAGCCTGGGGAACACGGTCGGCGGTTCAATTTCGAATCTTTGCTGGGGTTATCTTCACTTCCTACTGATATCCTTGGGAAAAGTATAAATCCATTTCTCCGGGTCCAATTGTAAGATATCATGATAAACTGCCTTGTGAGTGGGTATTTGGGCAAACCATTTCCCCATAAGAATCGTACCAACGCAGACCGTTGCAGCAAAAGTTTGCCACAGCAATTGTCAACCTTGTCAGGATCCTTTGAACAGGTCTGGTTAGTCACTCAATAGAAACCATCGCGTGACCAAGTCTGTTGCCAGCATGCTTTGTTGGGGGTGATCAATTAAAAAATTGGAAGAATATGTCATCAATGAATAAGTTACTTCTCTTGCCTTTTGTTGGGTGGTGATCACTAAAAGGTCCGAATTTAAAAAGAAACCAAGCGTTAAAGCTGCCGGACCCAAATTAAAGGACCAGACAGACTCACTTAAAAACCGAAGAAGACTATGTTGACAGTATTGGTTGACGGTTTCTAATATATAAAAGTGTATTGCTAATTTAAAATGCATAAAAGATCGGTGAACTGTTTAAAACTACCGGTTGTGTTATGGTTAAAATGTTGGTGAGTGAAATTATTTTCTACGGTTCGACTCATATTCTAATTGGACTGAAATGTATCTTATAACAGGTCTGGTTAGTCACTCTGTGGAAGCCGTCAAGTGACAAACGTCATTTGACAGCATGCCGTATTGGGGGTGATCAATTACAAAACTGGAAAAGGGTTGATCAATGAATAAGTTACTTCTCTCGAAAAAACAAGCGTGAATGCTACCGGTCAGGAAATAAGGGATCAATTTAACATTGCAAATTAAATCCAAGTACAAACCTATGTAAGGGGCGATGTTTTTATAAAAAACAGTGTTTTCTAAGCATAAGGCGTAAATGTTTAAATTTCAACCCTTTAGCTCCATTGGTGCGGCCTGTACGCATGATACATACATACATACAAACATAAACACCCACCCAGACAGACAGACAGATCAGCATAAACACTGAAGAACCTATGTTGACAGTTTTGGTTGACGGTTTCTAATATAAATAATAATAGTTGATCCCTGAGAAGAAAAGAAAATCACGGAAATATTTCAGAAGAGAAACTATTGAACTGGTAAGATTTCATTGTTTCAAATGGTAGGCATGATATATTTTTATCTGAAAAGTTGTACCTTTAAGTGGAAGAGTCCATTGTTACGAAACAACAAACAAAAAGATCACATTGTTCATTATTTTGATAGATTTCTGGGTCATATATTTTAACATGTTATCGATTCAACGATTTAAAGAAAAATAATGACACTTCTTTGTGAGTTTAACATGTTATATATTTCTAGCTCTAGGTCACATCTCGTGTCCAAAATTCTTTTACTCGGCCTGTCATGTTTCTTTTACTTCTACATATATATAGAGAGATTAAAACGATTATTGAGGTGTTAGTGCTGAAAAATGGAGACCTTCCTCTGTACGGCAGGATCAATAACCCCTAGGGCGAACTCGAACCCGGACATCGAGAAAATAGAAAATCTCACAACTTTTGTTCAAATCAACCCTATTTACACATCATGCGAATCCAAACTGGGACATCAAGAAAATAGAGTAAACAATCGCATAACGTTTGAAGTAAACAATATACAGAGACAAATGAACACATATTGACACTATTTCAGGACAAAACAGCCAAATGAAGTCATAGTGGAGTTAATACACCTTATACCAGTATTCAATGACTATAACCTCTAAGAACTCTGGATAAGAGCTGGAGTAATAGATACAACTAGACACATACAAATGAACACATTGTACCAGAAGCAGGTCCTCAACTCTGTGCCGTTCTTCTAGCTTTACACTGCTTCACTGGCTGTGACGTTACTAGTAAAATAGGAACTAAAAAGGCTGAAAGAAAACCGAAAAACTATCTCACCCACTTTGGAACCGTGCCATCACTGACAAACTCCATTGTAGAAAGTGCTGAATTGTTCCTTGTGAAAGTTTTAAAACCTAGCAGTACAACAAGAATCTTCACTGATTATGGAAGGGAAATATTCTACTTCTCTAAATGTGTGTGCGTGTGTGTGTGTGTGTGAGTAAAAGAATGTTGGAGATGTTAGCTAGAGCCATGACTAATATACTAACTGTTCTATTTAGATACAACTCTATGCCTCAAAAAAGCAGTTAGTCTCCATTCGAATAATAAACAATTTTTCAAACAAGTATTAGAAACCGTCAACCAAAACTATCAATGTAAGTTTCTTCAGTTTTTAACTGATTCTGACTGGCTGGCTGTGTATGTGTCGCGCGTACAGCTCGCATCAATGGATATAGAGGTCTGGAAATTTAAACATTTACTCCTTAGACACACTTGTTTTTGTTTTTTACCCCCCCCCCCCCCCACCGGCCCGGGTGTTTAATTTGTAATTTAAGTGTATGCTAAATTCGTCCCTTAGTTTTTGTCCGGCAGCGTTCACGCATCGTTTTTGAAAATTCGAACTTCTTTAGTGATCACAGCCCAACAAATGTTAATATCTTCATTGATCAGTCCTTTTACCAATTCTTTTAATTGTTCATCCCCAAAGGACATGATTAGACATGTGACAGTTTCTATTGAATGACTAACCAGAATTGTTTTTTATTTACTTTTCTTTCCGATGTAAGATGCGATATTTTTAAGATCAGCATTTATCAAAGTCCCTTGTGATGTGAAACATATCGGGTTTTTCAAAATATAGCTTGTCCTTCAAGAGCTGGATATTCGGTGTTTAATGAACTCAATTCGTACCCGACAGTCAGATGGGGGGGGGTCTGAAAAAACAATGCTTATAACAGACATGGAACAAGAAACATACATGTATTTGGACATAGAAGTGGAGAGTTAAAGGAATAGGAGAGAGAGAGAGAGAGAGAGAGAGAGAGAGAGACTTGGGAAAAACAGAGAGTAAGAAAGAAACCAGAAAGAAAGGGAAAGGAAGATTCTCAAATTAAAAAGTGGAATAAAAGAAACTACGTTAAGTAGAAAGAAAGAAAGAAAGAAGACAACCATTTTTAAAAATGAAGAGAGAAATGGGACGAAGAAAGTGATTTCCGCAAAAGCGAATGAAATGAAAGAATGTGAATAAATGTAAGAAAGTAGAAAGATGTAAGAATGAAGGAAGAAGGTTGAAAAAGCAAAAAGGGAGACAATGGAAAAATAATATATTACAAGCCTGGTTGCTTCAGAGTCAAATTCTGCTCCTACTTCTACTTCCTTGCGTAATTATACTATACATTTTGCAGGTAGCGATCAATAGGTCATTTGTTAAATCACGGTAGGGGAATGGGTTTTTACATATCGGTTTACTCCCCTATTTCTGGTGAGAATTGTTCTTGTTACATAGGAAAGTAAAGTTAACTCTAACTTTGTCCTGGAGTTTGACAAAAAAGTGAGAAACACAAAGCATACAAATAGAAATGCTAGGGAATGAGAGAGACAGAAGGAAAACATGAAAGCAAAAACAGAATCAATGAATAAATGAACGAGAGTTAAGAAAGAAAGAATAATACATTTAAACTGAAAGAGAGAATTGAATAAATGAAAGAGAGGGAGAAAGAGAGAACAGTTGAAAAGGGGAAAAAAGATGGAGGGAGAAAGAATAATGAGAGATAGAAAGGGTCATAACAATGCAGAGAGGGGGATAAAGAAATGTAGTAGCGTGACGGAAGTTGCAAGAGGAAAATGAAAAAGAAGAAGAATGAAAGAAGAAAAAAATGAATGAATGAATGAAAGAAAATAAAAGAAGAGAGAGAGAAGACCGGTGGTTGAGAGAGAAAGAAAGAAATGTTGAAGAGTAAAGATTGACGAAAGAAAGAAATACATGAAAAAGAGACACAAGGGGAAATATTTTGGCAGAGATGGTAATTTTTTTAGCGTGAGTGGAAACAAGTGTGATGTTAGGTTCGTGATTTGTTGTGATTTACACAACGAACTTGACTTTCTGATGAGGGTTGGCGGAGTTCTGTTGACGCGGTGCTAGATGCGGAAGTTGCGCACATAACGTGATTATGCAGCTAAATGGTCACATTTTGGTCAACTGAGTACAAAATCTATCAAAGGGAGGAAACTAAGCGTGAGGACAATAAAAGAAGAACCAACAAACAGTTCACGAGTTCATGCTTCAAAGCGTCACATTACAAACGTATTCATATATATATATATATATATGTGTGTGTGTGTGTGTGTGTGTGAGTGCGTGTGTGTGTGTTGTGCATGTTCACTAAGACCTACTGTTTCAACCAAACATTCAGGGAAAATGTGAAAGAATGCGAATTTTGACAGAGTTGGACTGTTATAAGCCTATCAATTTATAGTAAAAAAGCTATGGGTAAAATGGTGAAGTGAGTGACACCACTTCGGGTGTTTATCGCCTCTAATTTCACGCATGGAAAACTTCGAAGAACTATCCGAAACAGAGAGACTTCTGATATGTAAATTCCGGGCAAAGACAGCGTAAAGGTGCTACTTCACTTTGCTAAATTAAACACTATCTACTTACCATCTATCTATTTTATCAATTTTTTAACAGCTATTTACTCCACCCATAAATGTAAATTCATGCTAAACTGGTTCCTTTGTTTGTGTCAGGCAGTGTTCAGCTTACTTAAAAAGGTGCTTCTTACTATAATTCAGCAATTCAGTCCCACTGTCCGTGATCGCAAAACTCAAAAACGGCCAGAGATGTGACCACCAAATTTTCTGTGTTTGCGTTCTCCTCTTCCAACATTTAGTGTAGTGGGGCCCAATCCGGAGGCTGCGGTCCCCTGAGGGCCCACACATGTATTACTGAGGGTCCATGGCACACTTGTCAAAAGCATAGCTAGAGATTTGTGGGCACCGTTCCAACATTTAGTGAGATGTGTTTAGTTGAAACGCAGTAGGTGAACTACTATTCATAAAACCTTTGGGGGCCCTCCTCTATTGAGAGCCTTGATGGGGGGTGGGTGCCATGTTCTTTTTTTATATTTCACATCCGTACGCCATAGTTGGTATTATACATTCATTACAATAGGCCAGGGTAAAATAAACCATAGAAGTCATTAAGCAACAAAAAACGAAATGGGCGAGACGCATAGCAAAAAGAAAGCATAGCAGATGGAGCAAAAACGATAATCGACTGATGCCCAAGAAATAACAAAGGCAGTAGGAGAAGACTAGATGGAGGATTGCGATATGAAGGTGTGTTGGTAAGACTTGGCAGATGTTAGCACAGTTACGGTCGACAGGGAAGAAGCTGGGAA
>VCCN01006870.1:11072536-11082916 GCA_006491835.1 Architeuthis dux | reverse complement strand
CGTCGCTTTATTTCGCAGTCGTGGTCTTTCTCTAACTTTAGATAAGGTAGATGTATTCATCAACCTCTTCTAAAGTATCTCCTTTCTTTGTTGGGACTTTATCGTTGAACATTACTTTGTCCTGTTCATCTTTAAGCCTACTTTTTTCGTTACTTTCCCTGTTTAGATCAGTTAACATGTTTTGCAATTCTTCGGATGCTTCCTTCGTCATGGAAATCTCATTGGCGAATCGTAAGTGGCTTAAGTATTGTCCATCTATGTTTATTCCCATTCCCTCCCAGTCAGTTTTCCGAAAGATGTTTTCAAGAGTCGCTGTGAATAATTTAGGTGATATTGTATCCCCCTGTCTAACTCTTTGCTATCTTTATCTTGTTTGTATCTTTATGTAGTCTAATTATTGCTGTGCCATTTTCGTATATGTTTTGGATAATTTGTATGTAATGCTCGTTAACGCCTTCTTCTCTCATTGAGCGTTCTACCGAGTCAGATGCTTTCTCATAATCTACAAAGGTCAAACAGTGTGGTTTGTTGTATTCTAAGGACGTTTCGATCAGTTGCATGTAGGTGATCTATTGCTGAGTAGCCGCTTCTGAAGCCTGTCTGCTCGCGTGGTTGATTTTCCTTTTTGAGTACATGTTAATCTGTTTGTGATTGTTTTAGGAATAGTTTATATATGTTAGGTAATAGGGCGGTATATACCAAGGTCGTGCTTATCTCCTCTCTTGAGGAGTAGGATTACTAATCCTAGACAGAAGTTTTGGGAAGTTTTCTCTCTCTTACGCATTGTGTGAATAGCTGTGCTAGTCATTTGTGCAGGATCTCTCCTGCATCTCATGTCGTTATGCCATCATAGCCTGGGGATTTCCCGAGTTTCATATTTCGTAGTGTAAACACTACTTCGTCTACTGTTATGTATGGGATATCACTAGTATCTATAGGATTATTAGTTTGTGATATTTCTATTTTGGAGGCGTACACATTTTTATAGTCTTCTTCCGTTACTTTTGTCAATTTGTTACTATTTTTGATAACACCGGCGTCGGTGTGAGCGACTGCTAAACGAGCGTCCTAAATCATAAATGTAAATAAAGAAATGAGCTCCGTGCGGTGATCGAACCGGCGTCCACCCTGGAAGCAACCTTATACGCAGGTTCTGCTCTACAAGCTGACAAACTCCTGCCTCCCTTGGGAGCTCAGTGGTAGAGCAGAACCTGGGTGGACGCGGGTTCGATCCCCGCACGGAGCTCATTTCTTTATTTACATTTACGATGTATGATGCTCGTTTTGAACATTTGAACATTGCAGAAAAGTGCGCTTAATCTAACCACCCACACCCCACCAACTCAGAGACCCACAAATAACTTTCAGCCAAATAAAACAGGCATAGAAAACACCCTTCATTTCATTTCTACTATCCGGCATGGATATCTGCCTTTTTCTGCAATGTTTGTGTGTGATTTATGTGTTATTGATTGGTATAATCATTTTATATTTATGATAAGTTTATTTCTCTTCAAGACATCGGCCAACGAGATTCAAAATGCATCGATCGAGAACAAATATCAGAGGAGAAAGCAAACCAAAATATCATGCAGACGAATTAGAGAAACAAAGAAAGACCAGCATTTTGTATATTAACCAAAATGTTATAAACAAATAAATAACGATTTAAAAAGCTATAATATAAAAGAAAACAGATATGGTTAGACACCATAGTCTTGCAAAGATTAAATAAGTATATTCAAATGGTTCTTCGGACAATTCAACTACGTGTTTGTGTTGTTAACACGACGTTTCGGCCGATCCATTCTCCGGCCTTCCTCAGGTGTAATATCCGAATGTGATGGGGTAAACGGAATTTCTCTTTTTAAATTTCAAAGGAGGTAACTCTTATAACGTAGGATTCGGGTGTTTCTTTGGCCTTGTTCGGGTTTGGGCCTATTGAGCAGCGGAAATCCACATCGGGTTGAACTCCGCACTTTTCTGATTAATGCATTCAGTCAACATGTTGACATGAGCTGCCTCTTTGTTTTTTTTTGTTTCCAACAGCGTACTCTGTCAATAATCTGGGAGGAAGTCCAGCAACGTCGTGTTAACAACACAAAAAACACGAAGGAGTTAAATCGTCCGAAGAACTATTTGAAGTAGAATGAAGCCCAA
This sequence comes from Architeuthis dux, assembly GCA_006491835.1. NCBI lineage: Eukaryota > Metazoa > Mollusca > Cephalopoda > Oegopsida > Architeuthidae > Architeuthis > Architeuthis dux. Next base: position 11,080,756 of record VCCN01006870.1, on the reverse strand, counting down.
GAAATTAGACAAGTAGACAAAAAAATCTGTTCACAAAGAAAATCTTGCAGAGAATAAATCAGTTCATATTTTGATGAAAAGACTTCGATTTTGGTCATTGAACTAATTGTCTTTTGAAGTCATTGGTGGGCCTGTTTTTACAATCAGAAACTCTCAACCAAAACTGCCACTAAAACTGTCAACATAAGTTACTTCAGTTTTTAAGTTGGTCTGGCTGGCTGGATGGATGGCTGGCTGGCTGGCTGACTGACTGACTGGCTGGCTATGTATCACTTGTACAGGTCGCACCAATGGAGCTAGGTGGCTGAGAATTCAAACATTTAATCCTTATTATGTCTAGAAACAACAGTTTGTTTTGTTTGTTTTTTAAATCCCCCTCCCATAAATAGGTTCGGGGTGTCCAATTTGAAATGTAATTTGTAATGTAGGTTTAAGCTATATCGATCCCTTATCTGTCCGGCTGCATTCGCGCTTGTTTTTTTAATGAAAATTCACACGTTTTTAGTGATCACTGTTCAACAAAAGATAAGAGAAGTAACTTATTCATTGATCACCTCTTTTTTCCAATTTTTTAATTGATCACCCCCAAAACGGTATGATGCCAAAAGACGTTGGTCACGTGACGGTGTCTATTGAGTGTCTAAGCAGATTTGTATTCTTTTTTATCTACTTAAGAGTCCTGGGGAAGTGCAAGTGGCCGAGTGGTCAACGGCATAGAGAATGGGATCGCGCGAGCCGGGTTCAAACTCTGGCTGAGACAATTCGCGTTCACCTTACACGAATGCCCTTGGAAAAGGCATGCCTCCATCTCATCCCCCAGCCGGCACCCTACGGAAGAAACGTGATAGCCCGTGAGGCCCGTCACCCCCATGTCTTACACCTGCTTGAGGAAGTCGTTTGTTCAACAACAGACATTAAAAAGCTGATAAAAAAGTGCACAAGAGTGCAGCACGGCGTAACGATTTCGAGTTTCATCCGAGACTGCTTACGTTCACTTTGCACTACTGCCCTTAGGAAACAAAGAAAGATATGAATTCAGTCCTCCCCCATCTATCGGTAAGTATCATGGCAGTTGGAACCTTTTAACCTTTTTAGGCAGTCCAGCTTAGCCCGGGTAAAAGAGGAAGTTTGGACGTGGGGTTTGTAACTCCACCCCATGGAACTTACTTGCTGCAGGAACAGCAGCACCATCACACGGCGGTATGGTTGTGGTCGTAGACTCCACAAGTAATCTACAGGAAGAAGCAACAAACAGCTTAAACAACTGAACCTCTGGATTGCTGGGTATTTCCTAAGCTTAGCATAGTCTTGCCAAAGGCCACTAGTGTGGAGCGTTCGGTGAAGATCGAAGTAACTACAATCTTAAGATATGTTAGAAAGGTTGCCAACCGCTGCTCTGTGGCGAAGCACCCCCACCCCGTCCTTTGGCTTGCTGGTTTCTGGCTGATTTAAACAAACCTCAACAGATAAAGTTTTGGCGCTGATGAAAGATTTTGCAAGAGTATAAATACACTGGTTGGCAATCTATCTATCTATCTATCTATACTCTTCTGCTCGGTGTTGTTGATACGATAATAAGAAACATACAACACTCTCATTATCACTTAAGGCACGACTTTTTAGGCAACGTATATTCTTAAATATTGGGCACTGATATCTCAAGGAAAGCAAGGGGGAAAACAAAGTAAGAACGTAATTTAGTGCAGACTTCGTGGGAATTTTTTCACTTTCAAATTGGCTTTATTTTAAGGTACTTACTAATATTGTGTTATAAATGTTTTATTTTTTCTTGTTTTTTCGCTACCAATTTGGGACAGTTTTGTGCCAAACACGAAATTACAGAGAGCTACAATTTCTCCTTTGTAAGAAACAAAAGGAAATTCTTTGTTCTTTTCGGTTTTTATGCGCCTTTTCCTTTCGTCATTCTTCCTTTCATCTTTTGTCTTTTCTTTCTTTTTTTCCGCTTTCTCCAACGGGCATTTCTTTTTTGACTTTCTCGCTTGTTTTTGTTATTCTTTATTTCTTTGGTTTTCTTTTCTAAACATTTTCTTTCCCTTCTTTTTATTTGCCAAACCTCCTCTATTTTTATATTGCACATGACATGTCTTTCTTTCTTTCTTCTTTTTTCTTTCTTTCTATCTTTCTTTCATTCTTGCTTTCTTACTTTCTTTCTTCTTATCTTTTTTCTTTCTTTTCTTCCTTTTCTTTCTTTCTTTCATTCTTGCTTTCTTACTTTCTTTCTTCCCTCTTTTCTTTCTTTTCTTCTTTCCTCCCTTTTTTCTTTCTTGTCTTCCTGCCTATCTTTCTTTCTTTCTTTCTTTCTTTTACACTACCACAGGGCTTATCTGCTTTGACAATAAGCATTCACAATCCTGGCTTTCAACTGGTTCCGAATGATAAACATTAACGCCAATGGGAGAACAGGGACTATTTCAGCCACCAAACAAAAGCAATATACTCTGGTACAGTGGAAGAGGCAGACAAAATCGACTCTTGGATTAAGGCCTCAAGTTTCCACCCCCTGGACAATGGCCTAGTAGATACAACTGCTGGTTAAGCCTATCTAGTAACATGGTGGTCGTAGGTTTAACCACTGGGTTGGCTAGTGCAAAACATCATGCGCTCTGGTTCCATGGAAGACGCAGACAAGCGAAGAATTAACTGATACATGATAAACATGGAATCTGAATGAGAACAATCTACTCCCGTGGATTGAATAAAGTGCTTGGTTCAAAATTCCCAGAAGGTTATCATCTACGACAGACACCTGAAGGAGTCTGGGGTGGAAAACAGCCGATAGGTTGTGCCTACAACAACCAAGATGGGTCACTATGAATAAATATAATATGAACATTCCTCATCTCAGAAATTCGGACAAAGATTAAGTTAAGCTTATTAAATATAAAAAAGTAAGTAATATTTTAAAAGAACACGATAAAGTAAAAGAATGTCACTCGAGAAAGAATAGAAGTTATGGACAACACACACACACACACATACACACTTACATACATTCACACATTTATATATATATATATACCAGATGAAACCCACCCTATCGGATGGGTGCTCCCTGGGTGCTCCACAGGTGTGTCGTTGTGTCAACCTTAACCAAGCCTGTTAAATACTCATATATATATATATATATATATATATATATACCATTTATATTTTATTATCAACTTATACGCTTTCTTTGTTCATTTTCTTCTGAAACATCGTTTTTTTTCCTGATACAACAAATACAGACCAAAAGGTATGTGGGGAAACGAGGGGAGAAAGACTTAGTTTACTTCAATGTCACAAGTGGGAATCACCTGTCTGCCTTTAAAAATCAGCATCCTGGAATTTTTATAGTGGCTCAAAAAAGTAGCATCTTTGTTGTTTTAAGAAGAGTTATAATGTTTATTACACTGCCGCAAAAGTTTAAGGCCCAAGATATTGTGTAAATATCATTGTTATTATGTGTGCTTGTATATACAAATGTTATACCTTTTTCACACCCAAATAAATGTTCAAATGTTCTTTATTTTATTTATTCAAGCGTTAAACATCCACCCCTTTTGCGAACGTACCCTCAAGTCTCCGTCCATTCTCCTCCTTCCTATTATTTATTGGGCTTTCTCTTATTGCCCCACCAATTCTGCTTTTCTCTATCATATTCTCTTTACCCATTCCCACCCCCACCTTCCACTATATTCTCTGACAAATCTTGCTTTCAACTCTTTATTAGAAACCGGCAACCAAAACTGTCAATATAGGTTTCATCAGTTTTTAAGCTGGTCTGGCTAGCTGGCTATGTATGTATGCATTGCTAGTACAGGCCGCACCAATACATCTAGAGGGCTGAACATTTCAACATGTACTCCTTATTATGTCTAGGAAACAAGTTTTTAGCAGGGTGTCAATTTACAATCTAAGTTTATGCTAAATCGGTTCCTTAGTTTGTGTCCGGCAATATTCACGTTTGGTTTTTTTTTTTAAATTAGGACTTTTTTTTAGTGATCACTGTCCAGCAAAATGCGAGAAAGTAACTTATTCATTGATCACCCCTTTTTCAATTTTGTTTAATTCATCACGCCCAAAACGGCATAATGCCAAAAGACGTTGTTCAAATGACGGTTTCTATTGAGTGACTAACCAGACCTGTCAAGTTATTCTCTTTAATTTTCTCTACTTTTCCCCCTTTTATTCAAGAAAGATAAAAGAGAGAACTCTAGATTGGTACCAATTCATGTGCGTAACATCCGCTTATTAAACTCTACCATGCCACAATTCAGCATAGATTACAAAATACCCGCAGGACATTACAAATACCTTAATAAAAGTGTTACTTGAGTTAATTTCCTTATTTTCCTGTTATTTATTCGTGATGTTTCCTAATCTCGATTTATATTACACCGTGCAACGCGATTTTTGTTATTTTCTGTTTATGTGTAAAATGTATAGAAAATTATTATTATTCCCTTCAAACTTTGCTTTTGTAGCCAGGATAGTGATATTCATATGCTATAGTTTTTCTTATTTTACGTGATTAAAAATGTGTAAATTTGCCCGTTGTGCAATTGAAAATAAGTAGATTTCAAATTATCACTGTCCTGGTCACAAAAGCTAAGTTTGAAGGGAATAATTGATATGTTCAATACTTTTTAGACATAATCACTCAGAAAATAACAATTATTACCAAGGAACAAAAAAAAAGTAAAAGAAAGTTGCACATTGTGATCATTAATGTCTGTGAGGTGTGAATGGCCTAACAGTTAACAGCACGGTAAATGTAATTGTCGAACCGAGTTCAAAATCACTTTGGGAAAAGCATGAATCCATCACTTCCCATCGCAGCTATAGGTACAAAGCAGGGCAGACTGAATTCTCCAGCATTGGTTGACAAACAGTCTAGAAGACAGACAACTCTGAATTCAAACTGGAAAGGTCCAACTATAAGGAAGAACTAATTACATTAAGTACAAGATAGATAGGTCACAGCCATATATAGTAAATAAGGACAATGCATTGATACAGATAGGATCGTCAATCATATAATAGGTGAATGCAGGAAGTTAGCTCAAGAGGAGTACAAAAATAGACATGACTTCGTGTTCACCATGTACAGCCATAATATATGCACAAACCAGGAACAGTCATAGAGAATATTAAAACAAAAAGTTATCTTGAAATTTGAGATTCAAGCGGATAATCCAACCCAACCAGAAAACCAGCCTTAGTTATCAGAAGCAAGAAAAAGAAAAATTGTTAGATAGTGGAATTCGCTTTTTTAGCAGACAGTAGAGTATAATTGAACGAAAATAAAGGGCCAGAGGGGCAGTTGTCCTATGGAGGCAACTCTTCCGAGGGGCAGTTGTCCTAATACAGAGATATATTTCTGTCAAGCCTCCTCCACTTGGAAGATCGTTGCGACAAACCATTCGTATCTGCATCATCTTTGTACCATACCAAGCTTAGTAAATACCCACTCATTGAATCTTATTGCAAGATATAAATGAATCCTTAAAAAACATTCTGAATTCTAAATACTGAAAAATTAAAACAACTTATACTTTAAGCATAAATAATTGAATTCTTTGCAATGAAGATTAATTGTTTTGGGCTCAAAATATACTGGCATTTCTAGTTCTTGTTTTACGCCCGCAAATCAATTCAATATAATCTGTATATAATATATCTATGTCTAAAGCATTCATCTAAATTATGCGTGAATAAGAATGTGCCTTCTTTCAGGCGAATATACGCTTGACTGCACCTCTTTGTATGTCATAGATTTAAAATGTTTTTTTTATTTACATTCCTCAATTGTTTTGCACAAAAGAAGAGTGAATATTTGATCGATGTTTACGTATTGTATCATTCATTATACTTATTGTATTATACATCAAGAAAATGTGAAAGTTACTTGACGGAAGATAAAACAATTGTTATACAAGTGACTGTGTAGATATATGTGAGGGGATGGCTGTTTCTGCGTCGTAAAGATTGAAATGTAATTATTTATGTCTGTATGAGTTGTCACACGTTTTCATTATACGCACATATACACAAGTGTCGACAGATAGATAGAAACATAGATAGATAGATTGATGAAAGTGATGTCTCTGTATCTGAGCAAGGCAACATGGAATTTCGAGTATGAAATGCGAAAATAGACCTGACAATATTTTTTAAATTTTAGTAGCTGATACAACTTAATAGTATTTGTCTTCATTTATTCGTAAGAATTCTAACTTTCAAACGTACAAACTCATAAGCGCTTACACGAACGCATTCATTGATTCAAGCAATCCAACCAAAACCAGCAAAATATTCATGAAATAGTGATACAGTCCCAACACTCGATTGTAGAAAAATAACCATTAACTGATATATTATCAGGTAAGTTAGTAAAATGACTCTAATACATGTTCATACATATGACAGTATTCTAACTCACTCATACACTAACTACCTTGCACAACGATAAAAATGAAACTTATTCTCATATGAGTTATCCAACTCATATCAGTTATCCAACTACAATTGAAGAAATCTGTGTGTGTATGCACCGCGATTACTCGACAACTGTTCATTGTACGAAGTTGACATTCGCAAGATATATTAGTCAGCACACAAGGCAGTGCCAGCGTCCGGATCAGCGCTTCTAGAGAAATCTAATAAAATCAAATATTATATACATCTCTCCATAATCTCTATTAATTATCTCACTTGTCTTCGGTTCATTAGAATTATCTAAATTTAGATATAGAATTTCCAAATTGGCAACACGGAAGAGAAGTAACTGAAATACAATTCGAATGTCAATTATGACAGGGTGCTCCATACACCATAAAGTTCGGCACTGCCTTAGTATAACCAGAAGGACTTTGAAATCATACAAACTGCTATACACCACATTACTCAATTGTAACGAATGTTCTCTTCTCACTTACAGTCCAAATTATTTTCAGTTCTATTAAAGCTGTTTACGTCTATCAAAAACCATTCAGATTTGGTTAATGTCCTTCTCAGACGGTCAATTACAAATCTGATCATTTTAAATGTCTGTGTATACTACGCAGATAGTCAGAAACTGAGAATAATATTATCAATGTTTTATGAATATACGTGTATTTATATATACATTGATTAGCTAAAACATTATGACCACCTGTCTAATAATGTGCTGGTCCTCCATGTGCCTGCAGAACAGCTCTTACCCGATCAGGCATGGACTCTACAAGACCTCTGAAGGTTTCCTCTGGGATGTGGTGCCAGGATGTTAACAGCATGTATTCTAACTGCTACAAGTAACGCGGTGGGGTTTCTACACAGCGAACCCGTTGATCCAACGCATCTGGGGAGTTTGGTGGGCAGGATAACACAGTGAAATCTTCCTCATGTTCCTGAAACCATCCCATGCAACTGACGCAGTATGGTAGGTGCATTTTCTTTCTGAAAGATACAATCGCCATCGTAGAACACTCATAAAATAGTGTACCTGGTCTTCAACAACACATACAGGTAGCTGTACATATTAGTGAGTGTTCTACAGCGTGACTCGAAATTCTTAAGACGATAGTTACAGAGGTCGTCTACAAATACAGGTTTACCTGGAATAGTGCGGTTAATTTGTTCCAAGATTTTTCGTAGTGTTCAAAACCGCACTGTTCATGGTCTTATTATAATTTAATGTGTTTCTGCTTATACGTAGTTACATTAATTTGTACAGGAATACCATAACAGTACTACATCAAAACCCACACCTATCAAAACCACACTATTCCTGTACATAGACATAGGCTATGAAAAGTTTTACAACTTTGAACAATAAGAATTAGAGAAAAAAAACTTGCAGAAGAATTTAGAAAGTTTTTAAGGTATTTTGTAGGAGTTGAAAAGTAAATTTCTGTTCGTTGAAAACCAAAAAATCTATCAACGATAAAAAAAACCGTCTCTGAAGCGTTTTGAGCTCGTTATTTCGAATGACCGGCTGTATCCAAGTTTAGCCATATGGGATGGTTTGGGGCCCCAAGGCCATTAAAGTCAGGGCTGAATCTGGACAGGGCCAATAGTAATTGATCATTGAATAGAAAGACAGAGCCATGGATGCGGAAAGCAAGAAGCTAAAAATAAAAAGGTAAAAAGGCCAAAATCTGTACCGATGCGTCAATATATCTAAATCTATATCTCCCAAATTCCCTCTCTTCCTATCTCCCCCTTTTCTCTCTC
>VCCN01006870.1:10979090-10989257 GCA_006491835.1 Architeuthis dux | reverse complement strand
AAGACGCACAGACAGGAGTGAGTGTAAAAATGATTTTAATTCCCAGCTAATTATATGATTTTATAGGCCGCTCGTTTATCAATCGCTAACACCGATGCCGGGCTGATATGGGTTCCCAGTTAATAAAGTGTCTTTATAATTATCATTTATAAAAACAAACAGATTTATTTCAACAATTCTCAATGTGCAGTAAAAGAAGCAGTTATATAAAATATAACAAAAAGTCTATTGACCAATACAAAGTTGTACAATTCTGTTTCGTCTCAATAGACTCTTTAAGTGGGTGACAAATTACAATTCAAACCAACCCATTTTTTTAATCTGTCTACATATGTCGGTTTTGTAACACTATCATATATATGATTGAGTGTGTGTTTATACCTGTGTGCGTGTTTGTGAAGATCTGCCTGTGTGCGCGCTCGCGCACGCGCGCGCGCGCGCGCGTGTGTGTGTGTGTGTGTGTGTGTGTAGGCGACTGTTTTTTGTCCAAAGGCCTTTATTTGCGTTTTCATTTTTATTTTCGCCGAGATGTCAATATAAAGAGTAGATATCTATAGTTCAAATCATTCAAGGTAAACATAATATACGTATATATATATAGTTTGAACTTCACTAATTGAAGAGCTTGAATTTTGATGACAATCACGTAATTGGGGCGCCAATATACAGACATTGTTGTCTCTCAATCTTATTACGACACTTGAGACCGTCGATTTTAATTGTTTCTTGGTGAAACTATATATCACATAGGTTCGTTTGATCACATATATAAATATATATGGTAAATATGCCCGCGCACGCGCGTGTGTGTGTGCGTGTGTGTGTGTGTGTGTGTGTGTGTCTATGTTTTGGTGTGTATGTACCAACTGACCTTATCGGCAACATCCGGAGTCTTCAGACACATCACTGAATTATAAATGTATTCTTATGATGAGCGGGTGTTTTGACGGGACTAAATATTAACAAGCCTGAAAGTCAGATCATAGTCGCGCTAATTCTTGTGTGAAGATCTAGCAAGAGCAGAGTTGCCAATTTCATTTTCACCTTTACATCCCAAAGACCCAAAACATCTAGATTTAGATGAAAAACATGTAAATTGGCAACACTGAGCAAGGGACGTAATCGATGCTAAAGATTCCAGCGCGTCTAAGACTAACTTTTCTCTTCCTTTATCAATTCAATTTCCGTTTTTAATTATTTGATGACACAAGTGTGAACGAGTGGATTAGTCTGCGAGATGTGCTAGCCACCGCAGTAAAGTAGATGACCGAATGTATATTACTGTACATATAATAGTTCTATTCTGTCACTATGCTTACTTCCTGATTTTCAAAGCATTTCTATAGTGATATCATTTTCACTGTATTTCTATAGTAAAATCATTGGCAGTGTATTTACATTATACATGTACATATAAAATGGCTGGAATCTGTGAAAATCACTGACAATCGAGAAAAAAATCCTCTTTTCTGTGACTCGCCTGAAGGCTGTCTTCGCCGGCCACTAGGCTCAGTGCCAAACCACTTCGTTTGTATTGAATTAATATCATACACTCTATATAGTATTTCCCCCAAAAGGTTACCTCACACTTTTGACCCTTAAAAAGAAAAGAAGTTTCCCATCACTCTTGACCTCTAAAAGGAAAAAGGGTTTTCCCTCACTGGGGTCAGAATTCAGGGGAAATCTTTTGGGGTTGACACCCCAAAGTTTTCACCTGAATTTTGACCCATAAAGGAAAAAAGTTTCCCTCACTTTTGACCCCTAAAATAGAAAAAGAATGTTTCCCCTCCATGTTGCACCCTAAAAGGGGAAATAAATTATCCCTCACTTTTGGAACCCTAAAAGGAGAAAAGTGTTCACTCACTTTTGGACGCGCAAAAGGTAAAAAAAAGTGTGATCAGGTCCGATAAAAAGAAGGGTCATCAAAATACACTATCTCTTATGAGATCACAACATTCTCTTATGAAGCCACAGTGTTCTCTCACGACGTCACAGTCAGTGGATACAAAATAAGTATTATAGAATATAAAAAATATTTTTTTAAAGTATATAAAATAACATATTATAGTCATATCGTTAATTGAAACATAATGAAAATCACCTGGATTAGTGCTCTACTTCAAGCGAGAGTATTTGGAGGGTGTAGCACTAAAAAGAATCTTCCTAGCATCTGCCGTTTTTGCTAGGTTACGGTAAAATACTTGGTAATTGTTTAGTTTAGGTTCGCAAAAAAGCTGCTGCTGCTAACTCATTACGTAACAAATGATAGCAGAAAACTTGAACATTTAACTGTATTTTATTAAATTAACTACAAAGGATACCATGTAGGGTTAGCGTTTAGGGTTAGTGTTAGGGTTATGGTTGGGGTTGCAATTAACAACAAAATAGATTAAATATTTTTTTTCAAATTTGTAATTCTAAAATGAATATACAGTTGAAATTAATATAAAAAAATTATTAAATAATTTGTCTTAGTTATTTCTAACAGTATTTCTGCACACATGTAAATAAGAAGTAAAGTTTCCTATTTGTTCAAAATTGTCTGCATAATTTATCAATTATTATGGAAACTATAGCGTCTATACTAGTTACCTCTCTTTTTTGCGAAGCTAAACTAAACAATTACCATATATTCAAATGTTTCCTCGGACGAATGAACTCCTTCTTGTTATTTGTGTTGGAAACATGACGTTTCGGCCGATCCATTCTTCGGCCTTCTTCAGGTGTAAAATCCGAGTATGATGGGTTAATTTCTGTTAAATCCATCACAATCATTTTTCATTGTTTTCATTTTTTTTGTAATTAAAAAATCTATAGGCCAACAAGCCTAGCTGCTGCAGGGTCAAACTTCACTCCTACTTCTATTCCGATTGATGATGATTACTACAAACTTTGTATTGTATAAATGATAAATAAAAAAATTATACAAATATATATTTGTTTCTATATTTATCTATTAGAATGAAATAAGCCGATGAGTATCTGTATGATAAATGTTAGTCTCTAAGATGTGTCAATTTAGCTCAGTCAGTAAAAGACCAGGCTAGTGATGACTAGGTATGTAGTTCAAATCAGGGTAACACCTCAACTTTTGGATGAGTCTTGTTCTTGTTACGGTAGGAAAACAAAGTCAACTCCTGACTTTGTCCTGGAGGAAAGGTACTGTATTTGGCCCACACAAACAGAGACGGTAAAAATAGATAATGAAGGAGAAAGAAAGAAAAATAATAAAATTATATAGTTATGAAGATAGGAATAAAAAGAATAAAATGGGTGGTGAAGAAGAAAGAAAGAAAGTAAAACAAAGAAAGAAATGTAGACTTTGATGAAATAAAAAAATGAGAATCTCTAATTGAAATTAAGAAAGAGGTGTCTGGTTAATGACCAACGTCTTTTGGTAGCATGCTGTGTTAGGGGTGATCAATTTTAAAAAATTGGAAAAGGGGTTGATCAATGAATAAATCACTTCTCTCATCTTTTGTTAGGCGGTGATGACTAAAACAAGGTCGAATTTTCAAAAGATCAAGCGTGAACACGGCCCAACACAAACTAAGGGACCAATTTAGGATATACTTACATTGAAAATGGAACCCCACACTACAAAACAATTTGGGGGGTAGTGGAATTTTCAGAAAACTAAAGAAACTTTTTTCTAGACATAATAAGGAGTAAATGTTTAAATTTTCAGCTCTCTAGCTCCATTGGTGCGGCCTGTATGCGTGACGCATAACTAGCTATCCAGCAATCCAGACTCACTTAAAAACTGAAGATGCCTATGTTAGCTGATTTGGTGACTTTTGTATTGTATATATATTAAATATGATACATTGTCCTTATTATCTCTGAGTTGTCAATTTAGCTCAGTTAGTAAGACGCCAGTCTACCAATCATTAGTTCTTAGGTTCAATTGTAGGGGAATGGGGATTTTACATATTGGTTTACACAACAAACTTTGGTGAGTATTGTTGTTCTTGTTCCTGTTACGGTAGGAAACTAAAGTCAACTACTAACTTTGTCTTGGAGTTTGACAAAAAATAGTGTAACTGATCGAAGCTTCTTTTGAAGGAAAGAGAAAGAAAACATTACGAATAGACACAAGACGAAAAATAAGATCAAACTAGAAGGGACTCAGAGAGCTCATACCACGCCATTGTCACTTAAAAAATGGAATGAAAATCAGTTTACATATATCTACGATGCAGGAGAGGTAACTGTAAAAATTCTTCCAGTCCTTCCAGAAAATATTGAAATTCATTTAGCACATTTGGAGATATTGAGTGAATACATAAACGTATGAAACAAACAGATGTCTCTCAATCGAAAAAAAAATCCTGGATCCGCCCCACAATTTAACAGATTCTTCTTTTTGCCATGGTCTACCCTTCCATAAAAGTTTTATTGAAATTCATTAAGAACTTTTGGAAATATTGTGTGGAAATAGAAGGAGACGGACAGACAGACACGAGTCAATACATGTACCCCTTTCAGCTTCGTTGGCTGAGGTGATAAAAAGATCGGCACAGCGAAAATAATCAAATAAATACGAATCTATGAACTAAAAAGTAAAAACAAAGCAGCCCAAAAAGTAAAGATACGAACGACTGAGGGTAAAAGAATCGTCATAAAAAACATCTAAAAAATCTGACTTCTAAAACAAAAAACAGGAAGTAACCAAGCAACAAAGAGCTGCTATCGGCTGAAGAAATTAATTTGAAAATAACTACTTTATAGGACACTTTTGTTCTTGATCAGAATATTTTGTTAGATCGCCCATGTGGAATTGATCGTTTTGTTTTGTTCTTATTTATTTATCAATATTTTTTCTATGCTCCACATTGCTGGACGAGTCATCGCTTAGCGAAGCAGCACTGATCCCGGAGACATAGGCTCGCTGGTGTCGCCCACATCTAAGAGTCCATTCCCATTTAGGCGAGACCCGAGAGACCCAGCCTGACATACACAATACCATTTCTCACAACGCTACACAGCGGCCGGCCTAACCTCATCAGGAGACGAGCAGCCAAGCGCTAAATCTATAACAACAACAATAACAAAATAGGTTACCCTTGTTTTTCGCCATATTTTCGCGATGGTTTGCGCACGCGCGTGCGCGCGTGTGTGTGTGTGTGTGTACGGCTATGATTCCTAGTGCGAGAGAGTATGTTTTCCAAATGCGTGGTAATGTTAGATTCCCTTGTGTATCTCATTTGGTAGTTTGTTAGATACAGTTTATGCGCACACGAGTTCGAACCCCGACTGATACAGTTTTCGTTCACTTTGCACTAATTCCCATGGGAGAGGCATGCATCCATCTCTTCTCTCTCCCCCCTCTCAACTATGAGTAAATAGCAGACTGTTCTCTCTAGCCATGGTCTGCAACCAGTCTAGGAAACGGCAAACTCTGATTCCAAACCAGGGAGTGCAGCCAAGCGTTGTGAGGCGTGTAGAACTGGACATCCCCTGCATCCCGGTCTCAACTGTCCCGACTATGTCTTGGTGCTGGACCCAGGCAGGCTGAAACGGAAGGGCGAGGCCGACAACGTGCGCAGCTCTCCCTCGCTATAATCCAAGTCAAACAAACCTCATATTTCAGACCCCGCGTTGCACCACAGCTGCTGCACCACTTTAAACTGAAGCGATGGTCATCTTCAACTAGGATGGACATGATCAATATGATGCAGGCGTCTGTCTCTTAAGAGACAACTCCCATTGGAGTATGAACGGCCGGTGACGAAGTCCAGGTTTCCTTTGGATGTGTCAGCTTAATGAAGTCTAGCCGGGGCCAGGACTTTATTCATACAAGTGTTTTATGAATATCCCTTTGGCGGTATGCAAGTCCACTGAAGGGATACCTCCACCCTAATCACACAGCTTAGAGTGTACTCAATTAACTGCTGAGTACACAGGGAAATGTGTCCCAATGAAGAGTTTTCCACACTCTTCGCTCCTACGGGAATCGAACCCGTGCTAACCATTACACTATCCGAGTGGGTAAAATCATGATGCATATACCCACTCATTGTTAGCGTCTGCTGTAAAGCAAGTCTTGCTCAAATTTGGATACGGAATTTGATCTTTACTAGGTGTCTGTATGATATTGGCACAGTGCCTGTCTAAGCTGAGGTAGTTTGAACGTATATTACTATAGGTATTTATTAAAGGTTACCTTGGTCTGGCTGAAGGCCACAACTGTGGGGCAGATTGTGATGATCTAATTCACTACAGTCTTTCGTATAAAATTTTCTGGACATTTCATTATTTCAAAGTTCAAAATAGGTGAGACGTTTAATAGAATTCATATTAAGATAGATGCACAAAGATTCTGGAGTTGTTTTGCTGTACGAATTCGTGAATCTTTGAATGACAAGTGATTTAACAAACCTGGCTGCTGCAGGGTCAAATTCCACTCGTACTTCTATTCCGACAATTATAAGAATATATATATATATATATTTTAGTATAAATGTATTTATTTATTAGGATGACATTGATTTGCAAATACCAAGTTAAGAGTTGTTGTTTTTTTATGTTTGTAATCATTTGAAATATTTGTAACGTACATTTTCGTAGATATGTAAGTGACATGTCAGTTTTTCTCAGTCATACATTGGATTGGTTTAACGTGACGGGACAGACAAACGGTAAAGATGTGCCTCCTCTAAATTAGACGAGAGTTGTTCTTGTTCTTTTTGTTACGGTATAAAAACAAAGTCAACTCTAGCCTCCGAATTGAACTGAAGTTTGACAAAGTTTTTCCAACACAAAAAACGGGAGATTTGATTCATTTGAAAGTGGACTGCAGCCGCGCTTGTTTAGATTATGTTACAAAGAACGTTTAAATCATTGGATGTGGTTTGTTTGGACTAATCTTCTAGTTTTTGTTTTATACAACGTTTTGGCCGTGTACCCTCCAGCCTTCCTCGGTTGTGTTCGACATACACAACATACACCCAGAGGAGGCTACAGGGCCGAAACGTTGTGAAAAACAAAAAACAAAGACGAGGGAATTAGTCCGAATAAACCACCTAAAATGACTGCAGACGCTTCAAATGCAATTCTAAAACTGTGCAATTGATGACACAATTGACAGTTTTAAAAACTTAACATTTCAAAATTGTTTTTATGAATGTAGTTCCGTCTTGTGAATTGAATTGGTGCATGCCTTCTGATGAATGTACATGTTGCGGCTGTTTAGGCCATTTTCAACATCCCGATTGCCCTTGATTGTTTACCATCTACATACGATTAATCAGCATAAGCACGGCATTGTGTTTTATTGATTAGAAACCTTCAACCAAAACTGTCACCAAAACTGTCAGCATAAGTTTCTTCAGTTTTCAAGTGAGTCTGGCTGACTGGCTGGCTGGCTGGTTATGTATGTGTCGCGTGTACAGTCCACTCCAATGGAGCTAGATGGGTGAACATTTAAACATTTACTCCTTATTATGCCTAGAAAACATATTTTTTGTTTGTTTTAGTAGAGGTTAGATCTACAATGTAAGTTTTTGTTAAATTGATCCCTTAGTTTGCGTCCGGCGGTGTTCATGCTTGTTTATTGAAAAATTGGACTTTTTTAATGATCACGGCACAACAAAAGGCGAGAGAAGTAATGTATTCATTGATCACCCCTTTTTCAATTTTGTTATTTGCTCACCCCCAAAACAGCATGCTGCCAAAAGATATTTGATCGCGTGACGGTTCCTATTGAATGACTAACCAGACCTGTCTATTTATAGTTTGTAATTGTCACATTTCTCTTTTGTTCCGAATCATATCATGCTGATCACAAAAAGATTCAAATAAACTTATTCATTCATTTAAATTTCATTCTGTCATTTATAAAACTGTTTTTTTTATTTGACCTGTGAAAAATATACTGAACAGTTTGGAGACTGCTAAAAACACTGAACATATTTATTTGAGAACTAGTCTACCCGTGATGGCTTACAGGAAATATACGTTGCGTTTTATATACGTAGATAATAGAACCAATTATGAAAGGAACGCATCTATTCTATATTATCATTTAATAGGTTACAGACAAAAAATAAAGATACAAATACTCGTGGCGTATTAATATAGTAAATACATTTTTAAAAATATGTAACTATCATCATTATTTAGTGTGACCATATGCCTTCCCACGAGATTGAGCTTTTTAACCTCTATACGAGGTTATTTTCAAATGTGTAAAAAAACTCAAAAATATTCTCTAAAACATTAACATCTTTTAAAGTAAGTTGTGCAGGATCATCATTATCATAGTTCCTCATTTAGACATGTTGTGTCCTTAGAGTGTCTCTACATATGCTGATAACGTTGGCATATAAAAAATAGGAATTCCTTTTTATTTTTCATTTTATTTTGTATCTGCATGATAGATAAACGCAACATTGTCTCAATATTTAGCCATACATTTCTAGAGGATTTTAGCAAATAGCAATTGTTTCTGAGTGGAAATGGAACTCCCTAACAAGTTTGAATTTAATTTCAAATATTAATGTTTCTGTGTCAAAAACAAAAATTACAAAGTTGACAATATTATAAAATAGAATGGACGCAGAAAAGAAACCTCAACCGCAGAAGAACTAAATTCTATACCTTTTCCCGGGCAAGTTAAATGTTACTGCAAGCAAATTAAAAAATAGAGAGAGCAAATTAAATTGCATTGTTTTTCTCTCCGAAAAGACCCAAAATGCTGGGTCTTTATCGTTAGTCCCCAACACGAACCCCCAAACCCTACACCTAACTCTAGTCCCGAACCCGGGGGGAAAGGGAAGGGCTAACAGAATGAACCTACATATAAAATCCCATTGGTAATGAAAATGTTAATTTAATGGGGAGTAACAAAAAGCCATAAAATACGTTGCGGTATATTGCTAATTTTGACAGCACTCTTTTAATTTGCTCGCTCTATTTTTTTAATTTGCTCTCTCTATTTTTTATTTGCTTGTTGTATTTTTTTAATTTGGTCTCTCTATTTTCTATTTGCTTGCTCTATTTTTTATTTGCTCGCTCTATTATTTATTTGCCTGCAATATTTTTTATTTGCTCGCTCTATTTTTTATTTGCTTGCTGTATTTTTTTAATTTGCTCTCTCTATTTTTTTTAACTTGCTCGGGAAATGGTATAGACTTGGAAAATACTGCCCTAGTGAAGTTAAGTTAAGTCTTGTGACGTGCTGAGCAAAGCTTAGTGATATATCAAGAAAGGATCTTTTTTTTTACAGCAAAGAAAAAAAGAAAACAATGCCTGACGCTTGTATGGCCGTTTTCTTAAACTTTGCAGCGCCCGAAACGTATAATTATGAACAGTGACATATTCATTTCCGGACTAATCTAAATTCGGTTCAGCCTCCGGAGTGGCTCTTTCTGTCACATGTTCGCCAGTCATCTCCAATCGAGAAAAGCAGAATGAATGGGTCATCAGTGTCTCATTTGCCATGACCTTTGTCCTCGCTGACCGACGAGAACAAAGTGCATTGGACTGACCGACTGACACAGAATAACAAAGACGCTGGCATTCCCAACAAAGAAGAAACAATGGGCAAACGCACACATCCATATTGGTTCGGGCTAATTATTACCTTTATCTATACGCATGCGTAAGTGTCCGCACGTATTTCCTATTAGATGAAGTAAAGTATTGTCAAACATTATTAATTTTTCACTAGTATTTCCTCCGCGCTGTTTACTCACTGCCGTAGAGTGACGGTCCGAGTAGTTGCGATAAAAAGAGACTGAATTAAAAATTAAGACGAAAAAAACAATACATTTCTGATTAATCACTCAATGGAAACCGGCGCATGACCTACGTCTTTTGGCAGCATGCCGTGTTTTGGGTGATCAATTAACAAATGTGAATAGGGTGGTGATCAATGAATGAGTTACTTGTCTCGCATGTTGTTGGGCAGTGATCATTAAAAAGTCTGAACATAAAAGTGAACGCTGCCGGACACAAACTACGGGACCAATTTAGCATAATCTTACAATGTAAATTGAACCCCCATAAAAACTTATTTTGGGGGGAAATTTAAAAAAGTAACTGTTTATTATAGACATAATAAGGAGTAAATATTCACATTTCCAGCCTACTGTCTCTATTGGCGCAGCCGGTACGCGTGACATGTATATCATCATCATCATCATCAGCCGTTATTAGTCCACT
>VCCN01006870.1:10750298-10761338 GCA_006491835.1 Architeuthis dux | reverse complement strand
TTTACTATATGAATATTTGATATAAAAATCCAGTTGGACTTTAACACACATCCAAATTTATATTAATTCAAACATTTAAAGAAATAGCTATAGATAGCCATTCACCAACAACCCCACCCCTAATTATCCCCTTGTTAAACCCAAGTTAAAATCTGCCCATTCATCAACTCACCAAAGAATTGACATTTGGATCAACCAAAACTATGGATGTAACACGAACTGCCCAACCCATCAATAGAAGCCCAAAGCCAGATCAGCTATATATACAGATGTACACCAGACAATCTTCATTTACCAACTTTTCTACTCTGATGATGGCCTCAGACGGAATTTGTTAGTAACACAAAAATTAAATAAAATCATTTTTACACTCACTCATGTCTTTCACATGTTTATCCCTATATATATATATATATGCGTGTGTGTGTGTGTGTGTGTGTGTTTGTGTGTGCGCGCCCTGAAAGTAGTAATATCAATAATATGAACAGATTGACAAAATATAATGATAATAAATGTAGATGAAGTAATTACAATATATAAGGCAATACAATAATAGTATCATCATGTTTCTAATAATTAAGTTCTGTGTAATCTTTATGAGTTGATTTTTCTACCGTTCGACGCATTTAAAACAGTTTTTAGTTATTCTCTAAATACATCTTCCAGGGTATATACGAAATATTTTTCCATTCAAGTGCATTTTATTTTAGGTACACATTATTTTTGTCCTTTTATACCAGGACGAATGGGGAAAGAGATGATTGCGTGCATTTAAGTACGTCTGTAAGTAAAAAAAAAGAAGGTCTTTTATACGTACATGTTTATATATCACGCAGTTTTGTGTTTATAGGAATTCTTTTATTTTTCTCTTCAACTTACATTTACGTAAAGTGCCGACATCAAAGTAAATGATGAGAATTTGCTGTTTTTTTAACAAACAAAAGAGCAAACAATTTATGAAATTAAAGCAGCCGATAAGTAATATTTTTTCTCAAATTTACTAATAACAAAAAGAAAAAGTGTCTGTCTTTTTACTTCCGAAAATAAAAGCTTAAAAGAAACAACTCAGCAACTTTTTCTTTTCGCTTACGTTCGTGATTTTTCGTCTTTTCAATACATTTTTGCAACCATTGGTGAAAATGAAGCTTACGCACGAAAACAAAACAAAAAAACATGGCGCCGACAATACTCACGAAATCGGCATTTTCTGCAGTCACTTTTAATTATTGGAAGGAAGAGAAAATACGCTTCCGTTGAATTGACAAAGAAAAACGGAGCCAGATAGATGAATGAATGTTTGTATGCGTTGCCCGCACTTGACATTGTGTGAATGGGCAAGACAATGGTGGAGGTTGGAAGATAGGGGTTCATGCGTGAAGTTAAGGCTAATAAGAGTTGTCTCCCTTCATCTCATTTTTTATTAACTCTTTCCATCTGAGTCACGTGACATCCTTTTGATCTTTATTTTTCTTCCAACTTACTGGCTTTTCGCACGATTTCCTGCTTTTGTATCGTTGTTATAAACCCGTTTCTCTTCCTTTTACGAACGATTCTCTTTCGGTTTAATTTCTTTTTCCCTTTGTTGTGAACCTTTCTTTTTCTTTTCTTCTTGATTGTCTCTTGCTTTTCTATTCTTTATTTTTATCAATACAGCCCCCCGCTATCCGAAGATAAAGCATTCCTATGAAACATTTCGTAATCCGAAATGGCGTAAAGCGAAGAAACAACTGGTACCATTAATTTATATGGGAAACGTTTTTAGCGTTACACGACCAAAAATATCTTTCTTCTATGTCTGCTAGTTTTACGCTAAGCGTAATAACCTTACGATCTCTATAAGACTTTTCTGATATTAGATAGTACACATCTTGCTAACGGATGCACACAATAAATCGCGATATATCACAAATGTTCACATACACAGTTCAAAGCTATAGCGACTGGAGGTCTGTCGTAAACGCGAAGTGGCGTAAATCAAACTTTCGTAAAACAAGTGATACCTCTGTTTCTTCAGACTCTCTCTAATGAAGTCTTTATTTATGCCTTACCAATACTGTCCGCTCTGCTATATGTTTAGAGCAAGCTTAACTTGATCACAGGACGAATCCTAAGCAAGCTAGTCATGGCTTGCCATTGCTTACGCAGAGCCATACCAGGCATCAGTGAATCCTTATTGGCAATGGCATCGCAATTGCGTCCAGCTGCTCAGAACTACCAGGCGACAGGAGTTAAAAGATAAAGGGCCAGGAATCCGAATAAGGCTGGGCGATTTTAAATCACCCCGGGGGACAACAAAAGCTTTATCAATAGTAGTTCACCTACTGCATTTCTACTAATATTATACAATAAAAGATCTCACTAAATGTTGGAGGGGTCCCTCAATGAGCCAAGCACACCGCTCGGGCCCTCAAATCTCTAGCTAGGTCGCTACCTTTAATACTTTCTTGTTTTATATCCGCTACTAGCCTCGTAGGCGTCACAGGTTTCATCAAATCTCACTAAATCAGTTTCCAAACGGTTCATTACCAAGGACACCATTCATTTAAATGAATTTTCATATGGACCCCAGGCCTTTGAAAGGTCTGCCTACTCAATAAACCCACGGACCCTAGGCTTTTGAAAGATCTGCCCACGAACCCCCAATAATACTTTTGTGGACCCTCAAAGGGGCAGTGCGAACCAATCTGTTCACCGTTGGTTCATTAGGTTTTGGTCTGGAAATATGGATACCAATAATAAACCTTGAGGTAGATCTAAACTTGTTCTCAATGATGAAAAATGGATCCCACATGACTGGTGGACGAGCTGCAAACAATGGTTCAAGCACTTTCTGGAGATTGTAGGACTTCAACAGTGACCACGTTACGTCATCCCAAGGCAATTGGACAGTTTAAGAAGCTGGAAAAATGGATCCCACATGAGCTGAATGAAATGCTCCATGACAGTTCCAGACCCCACACCTATCAGATGACTTTGTCTGAGCTTAGAGAATTGGGATATGAAGTCTTGCACCATCCTCCATATTCACCTGACGTTTCTCATCCAGATTATTATCTTTAAAAGTATTTTGAACTCCATATCTGTAACAAAAGGTTCAATAATAGAGAGCCATAGTTCGTGATTTTACTGAATTTGTGACCACTAAGCATAAATAATTTTTATAGAGATGGCATATCATACGAGGATCGTTGGAGAAAGGTTATTGGTTCAAATGGGTCATATTTGCATGAATATTTACCATTGTTTGTAGTGTATATCATCCTTCACCTGACTATTCAAAAAACTACATTTAATATTTACAAACCTAATAGTAATTTTAATATTTCAATTATAATCCGTAGGTTTTGGTCGGAATCTATCGTTATTATATATATCACTAGCGGTACTAGGGCATTTGCGTTCCGGACAACTGCGTCCCGGTTATTTGCGTACCAGAAATTTCCGTCCCGGACATTTGCGTCCCGGAAAATTTGCAGCCCGGTCCGGTCATTTGCGTCCCGGACATTTAGGTTCCAGACATTTGCGTCCAGGTCGTTTGCGTCCCGTTCGTTTGCGTCTCGGACATTTGCGTCTCGGAGTTTTGGTACTTATAAACAAACAAGCGCCTCTCTCGCTGGTAATGTGGTATGTGAGCGGATAGGGACTGTCTCGACCGACCAACCCCAGTCTTCTTGTTAAGCACTGTTCACCCGCTTCCTCGATTGATTTTACAGGTACATTTATTTATTTTTCACTTTGTATTTAACATTAAAAAATGACTGTATAATTCTTTTCAGAAAAGGGTCTTTGTAAGAATGCGGGAACGGACATACACCAAAAATACCCGGTTCCGGATTCTTACAAAGACCCGAAAAATCAATGCTAAATGCTGTCAACAATTGTATATACAACGTCGCAGATTTTGAACAGAGTTTGTTCTTTTTTCTTGTTTTTCTTTCTTCAGAAACTAAGCTATATCACAATTCTTGAAATCATGCAAAGGTGGGAACATGTTTGTTGATGACAGAAATCGTAGATATCACTTCCATAATTGGAGATGTGTGGTACGATCCTGCAAAGCAAGAGTGCATACCGAGAGAGATGTAGCGACAAAAAGAATTAATGCGCATAACCATGGTTCTTCTGCTGCTCCTTCAATTACAGCTAAAGTCTATATTAGAGTTGAGAGAAACTGCAATATCCACACACGGTGAGACTAATTACCGAACGGAGATAAATAATATACTGAAAAGAGTCGTATTTAGGGTTTCTGATTAAATTATACAGATATATTCTTCTATTTCAGTAACTTTACATTGGCTGTCGAAACCCTAAATACAACTCCTTTCAGTATATAATTTTCGGTAATTAGTCTCGCGATATTCTCCCCACTGGACAAAGATTTCTTGCAATTTCCATCATTGCTATTTGCAAACTCGATAAAAATCGATGCGCGTAATCCATCACGCGGAGAACGCCTAAAACATTTTTTTTAAATTACCAAAAATCACCTATTTATTGGATTTCAATAAAAATGTTCGTACTTACGTATGAAATGGCGAAATTTTTAAAAAAGAAGTTTCCATTCCAGATTATAATATGAATTACACCCCCCCCCCAACTAATTATGTTGTTAATTTAGTATGCTCATAGTTATGGGCGAGTCAGAAGGTTTACATATATGAAAGATAAATCCGTTAAAAGGTACATTCTGTTTTAATTTGTTTTTAAATCAACCCCAAGGGTTCCGTAAAAAAAAACTTACTTAGAACTAATAGAAAAAAATAAAAAGTAAAATATTGCTCTTCTTAATAATTTTCATTTTATTTTTAAGCTTATATAAATTATCGCTATCTTCTGTAAAAAAAAGTTTTATAAACATAACTTTTTCTTTTATATAGATTTTTTTGTATATTTAAAATAATTCAAAAATCTTCGAAATTCTTATTAAAATATTTTCAATATTCAGCGAGTTTTTTTGTTTTTTTTAAATAAATGCGGAGAGAGAAGGGATGAATATTATGACCAAATTCGACCCCAAGCGTCCTTCGAAGCGACAGTTTTTGGTAATTGTTTGGATTGGGTTCGCAAAGATTTTGAAAGAAAAGAGAGGTAACTAGTATAGACGCTGTATATGATAAAACAAAAAGGAGATAAACGTTCATTAAACCATAACAATTATTTAAGCTCCTGCAGAAATGAAAGCAAAAAACATTTCAAACAGTTTAAATTAGTATATGACTCTAAAGATATCCTCAAAGCCAAATTAAAATTCGCTTAATGACCAGGACACAAATGACCGGGACGCAAATGTCTGGGACGCAGTTGTCAGGAACGCAAATGACCCATCACCATCACTAGCATATACCCGTAAAATATGACGGGGTTATTTATGCATAGATCGGCACTAAGGAACATAAATTATTTTTAATAATTCAATTATCTTAAGGTTTTTTCAACTCAAGCTGTTTTAAAAGGTGATCGGATATAAAGTGTTGAGACAAAATGCCATTTAAGAAATGTCACCACTGATATCGTGCGGTATAAAAAAAAAGTTATAAGAAGAAACTTATTTTATTACAAAATAAAGTTAAATATTATTATCTTAAAAACAATTAGGAAAAAATGATGGTCAAATTTGACAAATCTGGCCTTTTTAAAAAGCATTTGGCCATGGACTTTTTGGTTTGCCCATATTTAAATTTTGAGCCATTTTGACTTTGTTGCAATAGTATTTTTAATAAATTCTTATTTTTGTGTATGTGCTGAGATTATTGCGCTGTTTTATAAACAATCATTATTATTATTTTTGCATTTAACCATTTTTGGCCATTTTTGCGAGTTTTGGGCCAGAAACGACAAGAAAGACAGTCTCTTTGCAGCCTTTCCGTGGCACAATTGTCTATTAAAACTGTAGCGTATATTCTTCATTGCTATGGCAACAGAATATCTCATTTTACAACCCATGTATTGTTTTATTAGCTCTGTTAATGTTTTTCACATGGACAAATCCATTATAACTTTTAGGTTATAACAGGACTCTGACCAGGCAGAGAACCATCATACAACCAAATAAACATACAAATTAACATATTTGGCTTTTATATGATAAGATATCATCATTAATACTAACCAGTTTTTGTCTCATATGTTTTAATGCCAGATGCAAGTATTGAGATTCTGGCAATTTTGAAGCATTATTTAAAACTGGGCTTTAAAGCCTCTAAAATTGCTCGCTCTGAATTGTTCTGTCATTTTCCTGTTACTTGGGTAGTTTTTCCTTCGGCCTTCCTCGCATTCGTCACTTTACTCATTCTCTCATTTTCTTTCTATTCTGTTTCATTCATCTAACCTTCCTTTTCTTTTCTTCGTTTATATACGCCTTTTTTCACCTTTTCTTTTATCTCATTTACTACTTTCTTACCCTCAGTTTCATTCTTTCTCCCTCTTTATTTATCACCCTTTTTTACTCTCTCACTTTTCCATCTGTCTCTGTGTTTCTTTCACTTTATTTTCTCTCTCATTTTCTCCCCCTCCCACTTTCTTCTTTTCTCTTTCCTACTCTCTCTCTCTCTCTCTCTCTGTCTTTCCTCCTTTCCAACATTCTTCCTTTCTTTTTATATTCTTCCCCTTTCTTTCTTGCTTTCTTTCTTCCTTTTTCACATTTTTCCTCTCACTTTAGTTCTCTCTCACCTTTTTACTCTCCTCTTTTTCTTTGCTCTCGGTTTTTCGTTCTCATTTTCTTTCGTTCACGTTCTTTCTCTCCAACTTTGTCCTTCTTTCTTTCCTTCACTCTCACTTCCTTTCCTCTTTATCCTTTTTCTCTTTTATTACTCCCTAATATTTGTCCTCTCCCATTTTTCTTATTTCTCTATTCTGTTTTCATTTTCTTTCTCTGTCACTTACTTTAGCTCTCAAATTCTTTCTCCCACCCTCTCTTCCTTTCTCACTTTCTTTCTCTTTCTTTCTCCATCTTTTCTGTTCTCTCTCTCTCTCTTCTTCTTCTTCTCATTATCTTTTTACTTTCCTCCTCCCTCACTTCCTTCCCTCTTTCTTTCACCCGTCTCTTCTTTACGTTTTCTTTTATTAACCTGGCCCATCACGAAGTCTTTGACTTTTATTGGAATAATTAATCATTATTCGTTTTAATTAATAACAACAGCAATACAGTTTAATAACAACACGACAACTAGAAATGCAACGGCAACCAAAATAATAATAAAATAATAACAGGTCTGCTTAGTCACTCAATAGAAACTGTCTCGTGACCAACGTTTTTAGGTAGGATGCCCTGTTGGGGTGATCAATTAAAAATTGAAAAAGGGGTTGATCAATGAATAAGTGGCTTCCTTTCTCTCTAATTTCCTTTCTAACTCACTTTCTTCTTATCTCTTTTTCTCCCGTTCTTTTTCTTTCTTTATCTTTTATTTTCTTCGTCACATTATTCCTCTTTCTTTCTTTCTTTCCTTCTTTCTTTCCCGCCCTCTTATTCTCTCTCACTGTCTTACTCTCTCAGTTTTTCCTTTCTCTTTCGTTCTCATTTTCTTTCTCTTTTACATTCTTTCTCATTTTTTAGCTCTGAGATTCTTCCCCGTCTCCTTCTTTTTTTCTTCTTTTTCTCTTCCATTTTCTTCCCTTCTTTTTGTTTCACACATTCTTCTTTCTCACTTTCTTACTCTCTCCCACATTATTTTCTCTTCGTCTTTCGTTCTCATTTCCGTACTCTCTAACATTCCTTTCTTTTCTTTTTCACTTTCTTCTTCTCCTTTTCTTTCTCTCTCACTTTCTTTGTCTATCAATTTCCTTCTTTCTCTCTTTCGTTATCTCGCACTTTCTTACTCTCTAATTTTCCTATTTCTCTCTCTTTCGTTATTTTCTCATCTCATTTTCTCATCTCATCATTTTCTGTTTTACTTTCTTTCTCTCTCACATTATTTCTTCCTCTCTTCAGTCCTTGCTCTCCTTTCCTCTTTATTTCTTAATTTCATTCCATGTTAACCTCTCTGCAATTCTCTACTTGTCTATTCTTTGATTTTGGGCGTTTTATTACTTTCTTCTATTTACTCAGACTTTCTTTCCCCCCTGTTTCTTTCTTTCTCTTTCTTTCTTTCTTTCTCTCTCGTATTCTTTCCCTCTCTTTTGTTCGCTCTTAAGTTCTTACTATCGCATTTTTACAAATTATTTCTCGCTTTCTTTCTCATTATTTTGTTTTCTTTCTCTTTTGTTTTCTTTCTCTTTTATTTTCTTTCTCTCTCACTTTATTTAGCTCTCTCTCATTCCCCATTCCTCTCTTTTTTCCTTTCTCAACTTCTTTCTCTTTCTTTCTTGAGATGATGTATAGAATTGACTAAAAACCTACAGCAAAGGACCCCCTTCTGTATTTAAACTCATTCCTTTTGAACCTCTCTGCTATTCTCTATCTATCTGTTCTTTGATTTTTCTCGCTTTATTTCTTTCTCTGGTGCAAACAAAAAGATAAAACAGCTCTGGTAAGTCACTCAATAGAAACCGTCATGTGAACAACGTGTTTTGGCAGCATGCCGTGTTGGCGGTGATCAATTAAAAGAATTGGAGAAAAGGGCTATTCTATGAATAAGTTACTTCTCACGTCTTTTGTTGGGTGGCAATCACTAAAAAAAAGTCCGAATTTTCAACAAAAAAAACAAGCCTGAATTCTGCCGTACACAAACTAGTGGACCAATTTAGCATAGACTTACATTTTAAATGACACCCTCCCTCAGATATGTAGGTGGGGCAACTTTCAAAAAACAAAAAATACTTTTTTTTTTACATAATAAGTGTTTTATAGGCAGGGGAAAACTCGTTGGGTCCAAGAAAGAAAGTTGTTTGGAAAAATATGAGAACATATTTTTATTTCTTAAGATACATTTTGTCAGCCGGAGAATGAAGAGTGGGAGAGAGCTACGGTCTGCCCGAGACACCGTTCCCAACAGGCGAACTTGGTCTTATGCCTTCCCAGCCCTATGCGGTCTGCCTGTCTCTGCCTGGGTCTCTTGAGCTTCTTCCGTCTCGGCTCTGAGCTTTATGGGGTTTCGAAGGCCACGCTGTTGTCATTTCCGGTTTCCACATCCTGTTCTTGGACACCTACGCATATACATATTTCCTAAGGTCCCCGGGTCACTTTCACTTCCGCACAGGTTTTGGACTGTAAATGACCTCTCGTGGTAGTATATCATAACATAAGGAATAAATGATTAAATTATCAGCCCGGTAGCTCCGTTGGTGCGGCCTGTACGCGCGATAGATAGATAGATAGATAACCAGCCAGTCAGCTAGACCCAGTTACACACTGAAGAAACCTATGTTAACAGTTCTGGTTGATGGTTTCTAATTGAGAATGAGAAGCAGTTATCATACATCCTTTATCTCTGTCACTTTCTTCCTCTCCTAATTTATTCCTCTACCTGTTCTTCTCTTGCTTTCGTTCTTTCTCATATTTTCCCTTTCTTTCATTATCTCTCATTCCTTTTCTCTCTCCCTTTCTTTTGCTCTCACATTCTTTCACCCTCTCTCTCTTTCTTTCTATTTCCCTCCAACTTCCTTCTTCTTTCTTTCTTCCTTTCTTTCTTTCTCACATTCTTCCCCTCTCTCTCTTCTCACATTCCTCCCTTCTCTTTCTTTCTCACATTAATTTTCTCCCTTTTTTTTACTCACATGCGTCCTCCGGCTTTCTTTCTCTATTTCTTTGTGTGTCGCTTTATTACTTTCTCTGCTGCAAACGAGAAGGGAAATTACGAAGGAGCAGCTTTTGCTAAAACGCAGAAAAAAGTGATTAAATCAGCCATTTTCTTTTTTTTCCATACCCTCCAGATGCAGCGTTTTCACCGCCATCCACCTTTAATTACAATCTATCAAGCGAAGTCCATCATCTGTTTTCTACTTAATTCTTTACTCCGTCAAAAACGCCGGGCAGAAGATAGTCCACATTTTAAAATCAATTTATTCTAAACCTTACCAAGTATTGAAATAAAAACGATGAAAATTAAAACTAAAACCTTGCAAACACGTGCAAGGCTATAGGTTCCATTTTGTTATAACACACTTTAATGGTTTTGACTATTTTTGAAGGATTGTTTTTAAGCATTCTCTTTCACTTACTTTAGCTCTCTCGTTTCTTTCCCTTTCTTTTTAACTTACTTTCTCTCCCACTGTCTTCTCTTTCCCTCTCTCTCACTTTCTTTTTTTCTATCTCTCTCTCTCTCTTTCTTTCTGTTTCTCTCTTAATTTCTCCCTTTTTATCCTTCTGAAATTCTTCCCCTACTTATCAGGTATTAAAATATAAAGATAAGAATTAAAACCCGTTCAAGTCTATAGGTTCCAACTTGTTAAAACACAATCTATTGGTTTTGACTATTTGTTCAGGATTGTTTTTAACCATTCTCATTTCTTCTTCTTCTTCTTCTTCTTCTTCTTCTTCTTCTTCTTCTTCTTCTTCTTCTTCTTCTTCTTCTTCTTCTTCTTCTCTTACTTCATTCAATATATACCTATATCTTTATTCTTCTTTATCATTTTCTTACTTATCAATGTATCTCTCTTTCTTCTCTCTTCATCATCATCAACATCAGCATCACTCTTTTAACGTCCGTTGTTGGACATATATATCAATTCTTTTTCCTACAAGTCTATATATAATATATTCACCATACCTCTCGATCGAGGACGTTGCGGCGCAAATATCTCCGGGACCTCTCTAAGTTGTCACGCCATCTTATTTTCTGCCGGCCACAATTTCGCATATGATCTCTGGGGATCTACGTTGCAACATGGCCTTCACATTACCATTTGAGTTTTGTAATGGTTTCTATGATATCTCTGACTCCTTGATTTTCCCCCAATATATTGTGCTGTCTTGTGATCTCTCCACCATATTCCTTGCTTTTTCTTTACTCAATTTTCTGCTGTCGCCCCTCTCCTTGTCTTCTTTCTTTTCCTTTTCTCCTTTTCTAGGGATGTCCATCTCAAATATCACTTTCACCGTTTACCATTATTTGTCTTCGACTTTCTCTCCCTCTCCTTCTTTCTAAGTAAATCCTTCTCACT
>VCCN01006870.1:10418671-10429180 GCA_006491835.1 Architeuthis dux | reverse complement strand
TATATGTGTGTGTGTGTGTGTGTGTGTGTGTGTATGTATTTGTATGTATATATCAATCATGGTGAAATCATTGTATATCGCTCACCTCATCAATTCTGTTTTTGATGTTGTTTAAACTTCATTTTATTGCCGTCACTATATTAAGTTTTTATTTGATTCCAACCCTGTCGATATTTTCTTCGTTAAATAATTAACTTATCTTCATAACTATGTATAATAATTGTATATTTTATAACATACATAATTGTCTATCTTTTTTACGGTACCTTTAGGAATTTCAAAAAATTCTATTTATACCATTATGCATTACATTTATTTGCTTTATAATTAATGTTTATGGACACCGATGGGTAATGGTTAACGAGCTAATCTAGTAGATCATTATTACTGTAAAATGAGATCGATCCTCACTGGGTGTTTAAGACTTCTGGCATTATGCAAAAAACTAAGCTAACCTTCGTAAATAATTCTAATTAACCTTTATTACCGGTTTCTCCTTTTATATTCTGCTTTAATTTATACTTGGACCTCCATCGTCTTTGAGCGAGATATTCCAAATATTCATTATGGCTTTGTAACTGGGGATCCGTCCATCAGACATCATATCTCCCCCATTGCACTAAAAAGGCTAGTCAGAGGTAAAACCAGACACGTAGTTGAGGAGAAACCTGATGTCTGCAGCAAAATTCGATAGAAACAAGCAATCTTAAGCTGCTGTGTCATGTGAAGTTACGGATTCTCACATTAAATCAGCAACCTTAGTCATATGTTGCAGTTATCTGGTGGCA
The DNA here is from genome assembly GCA_006491835.1 of Architeuthis dux. Classification (NCBI taxonomy): domain Eukaryota; kingdom Metazoa; phylum Mollusca; class Cephalopoda; order Oegopsida; family Architeuthidae; genus Architeuthis; species Architeuthis dux. The sequence continues at coordinate 10,428,392 of VCCN01006870.1, read as the reverse complement.
AATACACTAGCTTTATTTTAATTTTAAAACAGTTTTTGATTTTTCCACTTTTATTTCATTTTTCATTTAAAAAAAAATTATAATTGAATTGTTCAGTGATTACATAATTGACAATTTTTTTTCATTTAAGAATTAATTTTAATAATTATTTAAATATTTTAAATTATCAAAAACATAAATAATTTGAAATTTCAAATATAGATTTAAGTGATTTTAAATTCATTTCGATAATTCATATGAAGTTTGATTTTCAAAATATCAAACTTATTTCGTTTTAAGGTCCGTTGTTGGACAAAGGCCTTCTCCGAGTATGTGTATGACATGGAGAATGATAGGCCTCACCCTGCCACGCTGGCCCATGGCGTGTTGGAAGAAGGAGGAGATGGATACATGCCTTTCTCAGGGGGATTAGTGTGAGGTGAAAGCAAACTGTCTCAGCCGGAGTTGGAACTTTTGCAATTGTTCGTGCAGTTAACCACTCGGCCACTCGCACCTCCTTTGTCCTAATTAGTATATGACTAAACAAGCTAACAAATAAACTAGTCATAAAATAAAAACATCTTTTGGGGAAAAAAAGAAGACGAGTGGACTGACGAAGACCAGGGTCATTTTGGAAACGTCTCATTTCTTAAGAGTGACAGAGACATGTCAGTATTACAGTGTTCAGATTTCGCGTATCGTATATCAGTATCCCCGTGCGTATGTGATTGATGATCGTCGAGGGGGGTATGTTAGAGGAGAGTGGCTGAAACGTAAAAAGAGATGAGGGCAAGGGACCCTTAAAAAGCAGACATCGAATTGTATTACGACTGAACTCGTTGCCATATCATGAGATTTCCAGAGCATCGGAAAGAATATCACCGATGGAAAAACCCAAGACTCTACTTAACGCCTTTATTTGTCTTGGTCATTTTGGGCATTGGATACTGGATATGGCCAGATGTCAACCCGATGGCCCGAGGCACATGGCCAACATTGTGATATTGGCATGACATCATCATTTATCATCAAGCTAGTTCAGAAAGATGTTTTCTTGTGGTGAAGTGTTTTTTTAGTGAAACTGACGGGTCAGTGGCCTTTTGTGTGTGCGCGTGCGCGTGTGCGTGCGCGAGTGAGCCAACCCCACTACTTCATCCACCTATCTTGCATTGTCGGTAAATGTCTAAGCCATGCCGATCGTAAACATGAGAGGATTAGTGTGAGATAGATAGATATGATCCGACTAAAATAGATAGATAAATAGATACATACATACATACATACGAATAGACTAAGATAGATAATGAACCGACTAAAATACATAGTTAGATGCACTATGCATACATACATACATACATACATACATACATACGAATAGACAGAGCTAGCTAGATACATAGATAGATAGATAGATAGATAGATAGATAGATAAATGCATACATATATACATACGAATAGATTGAGATAGATAGATAGAGAGAGAGATAGAGAGATAGAGAGATATGACCGATAAATTAGACAAATACATAACACAGACATGCTCTCTTTTACTTACACACGCAGACAAACGCACAAGCACAAACACACATTCATATACACGGATTTATACACGCACATGCACAAACACAAAAGCATTTCTCATATCCCCATGGACATGTACGTATACGAACCCACATTAATGAAGTCATACACTCGCACACACCCATGCACACATGCATTTACACAGACAAGCGCACGACACACGCAAACGTAAATACCCACAAGCACACACACACCTATAACCTTAAATAGATACGTACGCGCTCACACACCAACACCGTGAACAGTCAATATATTCTTAACTCCTACAAACACACGCGTATATTCTCATATATACATATTCATACATACGACGGTACGCATAGAAACACAAGATTCACATATAAAATATCTATCACATATGGAGATATCGCTTGAGCACTTATGCCATTAGCAGGTATGTTTTATGAGCCTCATACTAAATATTATCATCAATAGATGCTCTGATATTATGGCCTTGTACCAGACAGTCTTAATAACAATCTTAATATTGATATTTGCTTATATACATAGTCACAATCATGTAAATCAATACATTTAAAATGTGCATTCAGGCAAACAGACTTTGCTCGTCTCTCTACTCTCACGTTCGTATGTAGGCACGAATATAATGTGGTTCTCGATAACGACAGTATGAAATCAAATGAGGGATAATTTTTATATCCGAGAGAATATGATAATTATAAAGACATTTATTAGTTGAGAACCTATATTTGCCCGGCGCCGGTGTGAATGGCTGCTAAACGAGTGGCCTAACTCATAAATGTGAATAAAGCTCCGTGCGGGGATCGAACACACGTCCACCCTAGAAGCAACCCTATACGCAGGTTCAGCTCTACCGACTGAGCTAACTCAAGGCAAATATAGGTTCTCAACTAATAAATGTAATTATCATATACTCTCGGATATAAAAAAAAACATCATTTGATTTCATACTGTTGGCATAGAGAATCACATTATATTCGTACCTAAATACGAACGTGAGATTAGAGAGACCGGCAAAGTGTAGGATTAAAAGACTGCTGCCTATCATGAGAACTTGTTGGTAGAGCAGAACCTGCGTATAAGGTTGTTTCTAGGTTGGACGCGGCTTCGGTCCCCGCACGGAGCTCTTTTCTTTATTACTCACTTCAATAGAAATGTTCTGTAAGACTAGCTTGCTAACCATTGCGCTACGGCGAGTTACCCCGGTCGTGCTCTATCGGGGTCAGCGGCGTAAAAGCAACTTTATTACAAATATAGAGAAAGCCGCTTATTATAATCTCGGATGATGTCATCAGTCGGTTATTGTTATCATTAATAGTCGGTCCCAAACACTTTGTGTGATAACAATAAGAGGCTGTCTTTGTATATCATTTGCTTAATGTTATCATCAGGTTATTGTTATTTAAAATACCCTGTTCCAAAATGATCACAATAAGCGGCTTCTTGTGTGTCTATCAATAATACCGACGTACATCGCCATCTTGGTATTGTAGAAGGAAGGAAAGAAAGAGGGGAAGGAAGGAAGGGAGAAAAGAAAGAAAGAAAGGAGGAAAGAAATGAAGAAAGAATGGAAGGAAGAGGAAGGAAGAAGAGAACAAGGAATAGAAAGGAAACTGTGTGGAAATAAAGAAAGAATACGGAAAAGAAAAACAGAAAGAAATGTATAAAAAAGAAAGCAGGCAAATAGAGAAGAAAGATAGAGAGACAGAAACAAAGAACAGGAAAAGAAAGAATAAAGAATAAAGAAAAAAGAAAGAAATGTAACAAAAATGAAAGAAAGCAGGCAAATGGAGAAGAAGGAAAGAAAGAAAGAAAAAGGAAAGAAAAAGAAAGAAAGGAAAAGAAAAGAAAGAAGGAAAGGAAGAAAACGAAAATAAAAATAAAGTATATGAAAAAGAAAGAAGGAATTTAAAAAGAAATAAAGAAAAAAGGAAGGAAGAACAACGACAAAGAAAGAATAAATAATAGCAAGCAGAGAAAGAAAAACGAAAAGAATCAAGCAAGAGATAGGAACATATTTGAAAAGAAAGAAAGAAAAGGGAAAAGAGAACGAAAGAAAGAAAATTTAAATTAAAAAAAGGGAGATTTTGAGAGAAAATGCAAAATTGCTAAACTGAGACAAATAAAGAAGAAGAAGAAACAAATGAAGGGGAAACAGAAGAAGAAGAAGGAAAAGGGGAAAGAATGAAAGAATCGGTAAGAACAAATAAAAAAGAGTGAAAGGATTTTCACTCAGCTCCAAACCCTTTTGTGAGGCCCATTTTTACGGGTCACACAAGACCACATCGCCCCTCGAGATGAAGATTCTGAGGTTACATGCCACATCAGAGACTCTTCTCGCTCCTGAGCACCTTTTTGGGGCGTTGGTTTTGTGCTGACGCGACTTAAGTCGAATTCAAATTACAAACACGGCGATTGAGAATGGAAAACACTTTTCGGCCGGATACTCACCACGGGGGATACTAAAACCTTGCTAACCTGACCCCAACCACCTTTCCGCGTGACTGAAAACCAATGGTCGGTTACGTCACGCCATGGAGCTCACCTGGGGGTTGTGTACTGGAAGCGGGGTACACGATGTTTAAAGTTTTGGTGTTCTCGAATTTGAGCACTTGCATCAGGTTGTCGTGGTGTGTAGAACAAAGTACAAATAATTTGTTTTGTTAAATGATATGGTTGGACTTCTGGGATTACTGCCTTTTTGATGCTAACCAAGTTTGACACAAGGATGTACTTACTGAGAATCCAGCAATAAAAAAACATACTTGCAATGGTAAAACGCATGTGGATTAATGGGGAAATGGTAAGCGTCCAGGATGTTGTCAAAACTCTATCTCAAATTACAACTGACAGTAGTCCTTCGTGTGATAAAGTGTAGAAGATGCCATGAGGTGAAATTCTATCTTAGCTTTCCGACAACAAATCCTGGTACACAAGACGATGAGGCTTAAAGCATAGAAAGAAACACTTCGTTCGATTGGACCTGGGTTTTCAGGTGCGAGGAAGCGTAACGGTTATAAGCACGGAAAACGAAATCGGCCAAATCGGCTTGTGTTCATTCTTCAACCTTGGTGGTACCGAGCACAAGTGGGCGGTTTCTGCTTTTAGGTAGGCGGTAGAATAAATTGTAGCCTCTATCAAAAATATCCAAAATTAAAAATCTCAACTTCGTGAGAGATACGGCAATACATGACCGCATTAATGTCCATGGGTGAATCTGTAAGATTTAAAATACAAATACAAATTCGATTCATATGGAACCTTGAGGACCAGAAAAACTTTCCCAAAGCTCCCCAGTCGAAGAGTCGAAGGTATGCAATCCTACGCGAATTAGGGACGTTTTCAACCTAGCAGGGACAGTAAAAAAATCTCAGATATCTCTAAAACAGTTAACTTCATTTGTTCATAAATATTGGTTGACAGTAAAGAAATTTTACCTTTACAAAAATTACAAAGGTTTGTGATATGCATAACATAATTTAGAGCACTGATTTGTATATATCTTGGCTTACATTTTTGAATTGACTCATATTTCAAATATGGAGGAGCGGGGTGGCGCAATGGTTACCAATACGGAAAATAGAATCGGTACGATTTTCGGCCGAGGCTGCTTATATTCACTTCGTACTGATTCCCTTAGGAAATATGGTCTGCAACGACCAAGCGGTGGCAAGATAATAATATCAATCTATTGCGCGTTAGCCAGTAATTAAAAAAATACAGTGACGTAATATTTTTGTGTCAAGATGAGAAAACTTTGGTGGCCAGAAAATACAAGAAACATATTAGGGCTGTTCATTTTCGTTGTGACTTTATTCTTCAATGTTTATTATCTGTCTGTCTATCTATCTACCTATCTATCTATTCCAATCGTATAGGTTACTTTAAAAATCCTTTCAACTGACCTCAGCGAATTCAGGATCTTGGCATAGAAATAAAAACACCTTTGTCAGCAACAAGATGAAAGAGAAAGAAACCAACAAAATTTCAAGGAACTGTTCATACCCTTCCAGAATCTTTCTTGTCTTCGGTGTTTATATCAGTGGAGAAAACACAAAACCAACCCAAAAGATCAAACCATTTATCAAAGTGCCAATCCCCAAAGCTACCGCCGGTTTTCAGACTTTTTTCCCTAATGATAAGGAGAATTTCTATGTTTATCGGTTTACAAAAAAATAGACGCCTCAGCTATACGAAAATACAGAGTGTTTCAAAAGTAACCACCTGTTTTGAGAAATAATAAGAATTTTGGAAAAAACAAAACAACTTTAACAGGTCTGGTTAGTCACGCAATATAAACCGTCACGTGACCGAAGTCTTTTGACAGCATGTCGTGTTGGGGACGATCAATTAAAACATTGGAAAAAGGGGTGATCAGTTATTTATTCTCGCCTTTTGTTGGGTGGTGATCACTAAAAAGTAGTCTGAATTTTCGGAAAAAAACAAGCGTGAACGCTGCCGGACACAAACTAAGGGACCAATTTAGCATAAACTTACATTGTAAATTGCCCCCCCCCCAAAAAAAAAGAAAAACTATTTTGGTGGAATTTAGACATAATGAGGAGTACAAGTGAACATTTTCAGCCATCTACCTCCATTGGAGCGGCATGTACGCCTGACACATAGGTAGATAGAGATCACTAAAATGGTCCACATTTTCAAATAACAAGCGTGAATGCTGCCGGACAAAAACTAAGGGAACAATTTAGCATAAACTTACTTTACAAATAGAAAGCCTTCCACTAAAAACCTATTATGGGGGGAATTTAAAAAGAAAAAGTTTTTTCTAGACACAATAAGGAGTAAATGCTCATATTTTCAGCCCTGGAGCTCTATTGATGCGTTCTGTACGCGCTATGCATACATAGATAGGCAGCCAACCAGACTCACTTAAAATCCGAAGAAACTTATGCTGACAGTTTTGGTGACAGTTTTGATTGACGGTTTCTAATATCCGTCTGTAGATTTTGAGGCATTTAAGAAAAAATAATAATGAAACGGGCGATAAAGTTCCACTTTAAAGACCTTTTCTCTGTAATTGGAGAACGTTATTGAGTACGTTCAAACGTTTAAACAACTGTTATATCAATCAGTTTATGAACGACATGAAAACATCGATTGATCTTTGATAGATCTGCCTTCAAAGATCAGCAAAACCCATTCTAATAAAAAGCTTTCTAGAATCATGGTATGTTTCCGTTTTTATACAAATCACTATAGACAAGATTTATTCGTTTTAACGTAAACAAGAGTGTCTTTTCTCTCATTTAAAAAACATTACACTTTCCAATGTAATCTCTACAAAGTAACAAAAAAGCAGGTAAATCGCTCTGTCAATAGAACCAACAGCACTGGTTCAGTTGACCTTTTGCCATACTAGACTAAGCTTAGTAAATACCAAATATACTGATGTACATGCTTTGTGCGGTACTAAGCTTAGTTTAGTGAACAGAAAATGAACACTATTTCATTTAACCTTGTGCCGTACTAGGCATATCTAAACAAGTCACCGAAACATGTCCTTTTTGTCTTAGCTTAGTAAATATCAAGACCGCTGGTTCATTTGATCTTGTGCCATACTAGGCTAAGCGATTTCGACCAGAGATAGCGATCCAAATCTAAATTATTTAAATTTCTCGTAGTTAAACGTCCCAAATCATTGCCCTTGTTGTGAGGGTTCTTGGTCAGTTACAACAAAATACTAAGCATGAGAAACCCAACAAATATTTCACTACAATTGAAGAAATATGTGTGTGTATGCATCGCAATTACTCGACAATTGGCCATTGTACGAAGTTGACATTCACCAGCTATATCAGTCAGCACACACGGCAGTGCAGTGTCGAGTTTGAATTTGTTTGGATCAGCAGTTCCCGAGAAACCTAATTTCCTCATAATATTTTATAAATCATCTCCCTTGACTTCCACTCTTTAGAATTATCTAAATTTAGACATAACATATCTAAATTGGCAACACTGAAGCGAAGTAATCGAAATACTTCGAAGCCGTAGTTTCGTACGACAGGCGGAACATTATTTTACATGACAATTATTGTAGGCTGCTCCACACACCGACCCCTTCCAAACATGCACCTTTGGGACGGGAACTTCCCTATTTGTACCAAATAATGAAATGTTGTCGCGTGTTGACATTGCGAATGAAGAATGGACGTTGCTGTCATTGTACAACTTGGAAATCAACAGGACTGCAACCAGTGGCTTGTCCACCAACGTCCTAGTTGAAATGAGGTAAACTGCAAGTGCTGTCAGTAATTTGGGACGCTAAACTACCAGTGAGGCAAATCATTTTGAATTGGACCATTATGTCCGTGATACCCGGCCAAGCTTGATAAATACCAAAGATACTGATCAATATGCTTTCTGGCGTACTAAGCTTACTTTAGTAAATATTAAGAAGAACACTAGTACTAACCGAAGTAAATACAAGAACGTTGATTCATTTATTTACGTTTACTTACATACACTGTTGAATCCGAAGTTAGAAAATCTAATGTATTTTCTTGTTGCTAAAAATAGCGCAAAATATTCCTCCATTTTCCATTGTGTGGTACAAATCCGAATCTAAAATTAGCTTAGTCTAGCACAAGGTCACATAGGGGGAGAAAGATTGTGTTGCAGCATTCTTTCGAATAGGGAGGGCTTGATACAAAACAAACAAAATTCGAAACCTTAGCTTATAACAGCATTGTGTACCGACCACTTGGGGAATTCGCTTGTATTTCAATGATCATATACGTCAAACCCCAGTCCACCGTGGCAGCAAGAACAAGAACAATCCTCACCTAATTTAGGGGAGTAAACTCTTCACTGTTTGTCTGTCCCGTTACGTTAAACCAAACCGATATAGAAAAATTAACATTTCCATACTGTGATTTGAAATCAAAACCAAGTGATCGGTTGCTGACTTAGCCAAAGTGACAAGTTTTACATATCTACGAAAATGTATGCTGTTTGTTTTCTATTTAATATATACATAATACAAAAGTTGCAGTAATCATCTTTAGTCGGAATAGAAGTAGGAGTGGAGTTTGTACAAATATTCATTAACTATCGTATATCCCACAATGGGGTACAGCACTTTCGTCTATATCACTTTAGAAGATATCAGTTTTGTCTAAATCACTTTGGTCTAAAATCACTTTTGACCCAACAATATCTCCAAAACTTTTCAATGAATTTTAATGACATTTTGCAGAATTGTTGGCCATGGGCTAAAGAAGAATTGATGACATTTTGGAGTGGATCCAGGGATTTCTTTCTATTGAGTGATATTTTTTAAATTAAATTTTGTGACGGATCCTGGAATTCTTTTCCTCTCAATAAAAAAGAATCCTTGGATCCATCCCAAAATTTCATCAATTCTTGCTCGGACAATGATTCACCATTCTACAAAATGTCATTGAAATTCATTGAGAACTTTTTGAGATATTATTGGGACAGAAGTGATTTTAGACAAAAGTGATTTAAACAAAAATGATATTTTAATGATATAACTAGGGGGGAAATGGTGGGGAGGATTTTTTATTCAATTTTAGGGGTCAAAATCAATGGGAACATCTTGTATTCAATTTTAGGTGTCAAATCAAGTGTAAATCTTTTTTTTCACTTTTACGGGGCAAAATCGAGGGTAAGATTATTTTTTTCACTTTCAGTGTTCAAAATCTCGAGAAGAATTTTTTTCATTTTTAAGGGTTAAAATCTAGGGTAAATTCTTTTTTCACTTTTAGGGGTCAAAACCGAGGTGATGATTTCTTTTTTTTCAAATTTTGGGTTCAAAATCGAAGGGGAAGATTTCTTTTCACAAATTCTTTTTCACTTTTAGGATCAAAACCGAGAGGAAGATTTGTTTTTCAGTTTTAAGGTTTCAAAATAGAAGGAAATTTATTTTCCACTTTCAGGGGTCAAAATTGGGTGGAAAATTTATTTACACTTTCATAGGGTCAACATCTAGAAGAAAACTTCTTTTAGGGGTCACAATCTAGGGAATATGATTTTTCTTTTACTATTTTCAATTTTGGCGGCCATAATTGACGGGGAAGTTTGTTTTTTCACTTTTAGTTGTCAAAATCGAGGGGAAGATTTTTTTTCTTCACTTTCAGGGGTCAAAAGCGAGGTGGAATATTTTTTTCTCCATTTCTTTCTTTTCCCGTGTGCTAAA
>VCCN01006870.1:10252555-10262785 GCA_006491835.1 Architeuthis dux | reverse complement strand
ACAGACAGACAGACAGACAGACAGATAAACAGACAGAGAAAGAGAGAGATGAGAAGGGCCTGATATAGATAAGAACAGGTGAATGCTATAGATAAAAGAAATGGTGTATCCTTAGCCAATAAAATAAGAAAAAGGCGTTTCTATTGTTTTCTTTTTCTTTTCTGATTTTTTCAAGAGAAGGGTTTTGTTAAAAAGAAAGAAGATTCTGATCGAGAAATTGGGTCGCGGTGAAGACAGTGGAGTGTAACAGCTGCCGGTGGTTTGGAGGGAGGTTTTTTCTGGTAGTCATGAAAGATATCTTATTTCTAGCGGAAAAGATTTTATATAACGTTTTCATCAACGGCATTAGACTTCTGATTCAGTAAACAAATCCAGAAGGTTTGTATCAATTGAGAAACGACGATCTTCTTAAAGGAAAAGCCTACCACACATATAAGAAGTCCCTTTATGATAATCCTCGACAAAACCATTGCAAGTTGGGTTATGTAGTAGAGTATTGGATGAATACTTCCATTAATGTTTTTATGTTTTTAATGTTGCAATTACATATTTTAACCCGTTGGGGGCACGAATTCTCCCACCCGGTTTCCTCTGTACCTCCTACCCCTCTTTTATAGGCCATGGCAAGGTTGCCGGACTAAAACCTGACTGTGAAGCCAAACAATACATGAAAAAGAAACCCGAAAAAAGCCAAACATACTTAGAAGATCTGGAACTAGAGATGTTGCAATTGCATGATGACATTGTGCTAAAATCATTCGTAAACCCATACACACAAATGGAACGGAAGATAAAAAAGGTAGATTTCTTACAATACGATGAAGAGTGACAAAGAGACAAACACACACACGCAGAGAATAAAAAGAAAAATACTGAGGATTGGGTGATTTTTATATTTATTTGTAAAGAAATAAATATCTCGTTAAAAGAATGGAGAGAGAGAGAGAGAGAGAGAGAGAGAGAGAGAGAGAGAGAGAGAGAGAGAGAGAGAGAGAGAGAACTGGGAGTTGGTCAAGTTAAACAAAACGTAGAAAATGCCAAATGCAAGGGAGACAAAAAAGAATGAGGTTGAGTTGAGAAGGGTCGTAAGCCGGAAAAACAAGGATCAAAATGCCGAAAGCTATGACATGAATGAGAAAGAAGAAAAAAATCGGTGAAGAAGTATGCATGACTGGTCAATTCCTTCAAACTTAGAGAAGTATTTTTTCAGAGAGGATTCAGGTTGGTCATGAAGCAAAGTCTTTCGTGAAAATAATAAGAAGAAAAAACCGCAAAACCGTAGCTTTCCACTCTCCTAAACCTGTTCCTTTTTCTTTCCACTCTCCTAAATCTGTTCCTCCTCCCATAAGAGAATGTCAGGATCCAAAAGGGAATGATAGAAAAAAACCAAAGCCTCTAGCTGAAAATTCCTGAACGTTTCTAAGCCCTTGTCATTTTATGCGCGTTGTAACCATGCCTGAGAAAGCGGGGTTTCCAAATCTGTTGTCACAAATAACTCCAGAATGGACGTGCTAACCTTTCTGAGAGTAGGAAGAGGGTTAACTGCTTCGACACACGAATGAGATATCACAGTGTGTTGCTTTATTGCTTACATGAAAACTGTGAGGATTTTTATTATTCATCGTGTTTATTCTAATCGTTATATTTCGTTCAATCTTTCTGCTGTAGACTAGTTACTAGGTGTCATGAATTTGTCGATTGAATACTGCACTGGAGAAACGCGGGTGAACATAAAGTCATTTCTGTCTGTACACACTGATTGACTGCCAACTGTTCACACTTGACATGATATCTTACGGAGATTTATTAAATCCAACCATCGCTTAAAAACTCTTTAACAAAATATTTCTTCTTTAAAGATTTCTATGATTTCGTAGCAATACTTTTTTTTTACTTACCCTCATGGCCTTTTGTATAAGAAAAATTGCACCAAGCCACGTCGGTTAGCTTTTGAGCTACACGTGCGAGAGTGTGTCTAGTGCGCTTGGCCCTTTTCCCTTTTTGAACATCAACGAGGGATTCAAATTGTGTCCCTTTTAAATGTTCTTTGAGGTTTGGGAACAAAAAGAAATCTGAAGGGGCAAGATCAGGACTGTATGGTGGCTGGGATAAGGCTTCACAACGAAACTCTCGTAGGACATCCCTTGCCACCCTCGAACAATGAGCAGGTGCATTGTCGTGATTTTATTTTATTTTAAATTCTTCATAATAAGCCACCGTGATTGTCCTGTGTCCTTCGAGAACATCTATCAAGATTACCCGTTTGGAATCCAAAAAACGATCGTCATCACTTTCTGAGCTGACCTCGCTGCCTTGAATTTGACTGGCCCAGCAGATCCCCTTGGAAGCCACTGTTTAGATAGAACGTCTCTCTCTCGATCATATTGGTAGAATCAAGATTTGTCACTGGTTAATTTTCGTTCAATAAAATCTTCTTAATCTGCTTCGATCTTGGTTAAAAGACCGAAGGAAAGATCAGCTCTTTGACCTAGCTTATTTTTGTGCAACGTTTTTGGCACCCATCGGACTGAAAGCTTGCCGAGGCCAAGATGTTCGCTTAAAATTGAAAATGCCGAACCATGTGAAATCCCAACTTCATTAGTTATCGCAAAATGGCCATTCGACGGTCTTCTTCCACAAGTTTCTGGACAGCCACAGTCTCTTAATTCTTTGAGGCTCCTTTTGGCTCTCCGATATTCTTTAAACGCTTGATATCTCTATTCGGGGAAGCATCCTCGTAAACCTGTTGCAAAGTTTTAATGATTTGCGAAGATTTCCAATCGAGATTTGTTAAAAGTTTTATGTTTGCCCCGACCTCAAAACATTTTTCCATGGCACAAAAAATATCCTTTTTTATGAATGCACTCTAATGAGACAAAGATAAGTGTAATAATGAGAGAACTTGTCTGCAGCCATTCGCATATCCCAGAGATATGTTTGGAATAGACTCGTCCATGTATGAACAGGAACACTAGTAGCAATACTTTTTGACTTACCCTCGTATACAGAAAATTAGCAGTATGATGTCTAGAATCCACACCTTTCTAGATTGTATTACAATATTTCGACCGAGACGTTCTTCAGCCTTCCTCAGACATATTTACAATCGTTAGCTCTTGAATGTTGCACTGTACTTTTTTTTCAGTTTCTAAGCAGATGTGATGTCAGTTTCGCCGTCGTAAATATCGGATTAGGATATACAAGATTCTACAATATATATATATATATATATATATGACGGATTAATGGTTGTTAGAAGTAGTAATGGTCCGAAAATAAGTAAAATACAGAAACGCATAGTTAGGGCTTTAAAAAGTGTCGGGTTTAGAGTCGATATAAAATCCAATATTAGGGTTGTTAATTATTTAGATCTAACCTTTAACCTATCGAAATACATTTGGGAAGTTAAGGAAAAAGGGCTCACACCCGAAATTAGTTGGGAAATACTAACTAGATCAGCCCCACCGATAGGCTTTAGGGGTAAGTGTCTAATCTGCTTAGAAGAAAAATATAGAATCTTAAGCTTTAGAGATATGTCAAATTCGTTAAATCCTAGGGAAGAAATCCTTTCGCGATGTAGGCTCAACGACCAGCTCAGACTTAAATTAACCTAACAGCAAAATTATGGCAGACCATAATGACAACAAATTAACACTTACTCTCCAAATACACAGACATCTTATGAATATATAGAGTGGGTAGAACAAATTACACATAGCAGTTTAATAATAAAATTGAGAAAGCTGTACCGACGCACCCCACCCTCCACGACCTCCACGGGCAAGAGAGTTGAAGATGAAGATTGAAGAAGTGGATTGAAAATTCCTGAAATCCCAACACCCACCTTGAACACAGGGGAGGGCAAAGTGATATCAAAAGGTGGCCGGTGAAGCCAGCTTTGATAGATAAATTCGTATCACCCCCTTGCTTCGAAAAGGGTGACGAAGAGGACGTAGTAGCAACCTAAAATTACCTCTCCTGCTTCTAACAGTTACAGGGGGAAATAGTAGCAGACTAAAATAAATATCAACCTTCACATTAGTTAAAACACATTAAATTTTAACAGAAACTCAGCAGCCAGTATGATATCACATCACTTACTTCAGATCCCCTAAATTCTCGGCCGACACTCATTTAAAATCATTTAAATCTCCTACATAGAAATCATTTTTCGATCAACCACACAAAGTTGACCTCCCGACCATAATGGCCAGTTTCCCCAGGGACGTGACCAACAAAGCTCTACAGTTTCGACCACCAGCTGTCTGACCCCGACTTACCACCAAGAACTACTACCCAACGACCAACCCACACTTCCAAAACTACACGAGAACCTTGTATCATCCACTCATTCCCTGGTGATGTTCTATTAAGAACGAAACGTTGGAATAAATACATCTTCTTTACCACAAACCTTCCGACTTTTGTTACTTCATTCACATATATATACACACACACATATATATATATATAATTATAATGACATTTATTAGTTGAGAACCTATATTTGCCCGGCGCCGGTGTGAGCGCTTGCTAAATAGCGGCCTAAATCGTAAATCACAACATACATATGAAGAAAGTCGAGTAGCATATCGGTCGATATGTTGTGATTGAAAGGAAAACGAGGGTACTAGTCCAAATAATTAATGTAATAATGACAATACTTTCTCGCGGCTCTTAAGACAACAGACTTAAGACAACAGACGGAGGGATGAAAAGCGCACCGACTGAAATGAAACAACAAAGATGAGGAAACAGGTCCGAATAATTCATGAGATAATCAACTTCAGACAGCATTTTGAATGAAGTCCATGAAAAGATCCAAGCAACATAAGCTTACTAGCTATCGAGCGATATAGATGTTGCATTTCTTGCAGTAGAAAACTAGATCTGGAAGAGGGAGTGTCCAAATTTCAAAAATAGCTTTCAGGTAGTTCGGATGCTAAGAAAAATAAAAAGTGGAAAAGCTAAATAACATGTCAAAATTTGAATTAGGATAATCGTGATAAAAATTGAAGGAACTTGAGAAAGGCGAAGTCAAATGCTAAAACTTCGTTGCGGGGAGAGAATTTAGAGAAAGAAGTCGAAAAATTCGTGGAGGGAGGTGGATGGCCAGAATAAGGTAACCGAAAAGTGTTTTGAAGCCAACGCTGAAAGTCGGACGGGATCCAAGGCAATTAGACAGAAATGTGCTCCCAAGAGAAATAAAACGGCAGGTAGACGAGGAGCTGGCTGACATTCGGGGAAAGAATAAAGGTTGATGAAATTAGATGAGCTAGGATGGGGAATGGGATTGAAGAACGTGGCTGTCGCTGCTGCAGCCCGGAGTACGTGTTGGAGTACGTGTCCTGGGCAACGTGTGGGGAAGCCGAGACCGCTGATAAGGAAAAGTCTAACTAACATGTTATGCAAGGAGCATAATAATAATAATCATTATTAAAAGTACCAGCTCATGAATGAATGGCTTGGCTTCGCGAACGAAGATTTGTGTGCGTGTGGGAGGAGGTGTTCCACAACAGAAGGATGATAGACGGCGGAATAACCCTCCAGTCTGAGCAGTGAAGTTTTAAGGTGAAGTGCGACTTGCCCAGGTCCGAATTCACTCTTTAAACCATAGGTTGCAGGTTTGTCCTTCTCCTGGCAGATGTCTGAGCTAGCTATGGGGGTCTGCCGCCCCTTTGCGGTGATGTTCCGACGGTAAGGTTTACCTGTGGTAAAACCACAGGACGTGAACATTCCGTATTTGGTTGATGCCTGAGCTGGCTATAGTGTTATACCGACCATTTGAAGGAGAATCCTGACAGTACGGATGTTCGTTTATGTGCGTGTATGTATGTTCATGAGTGTATCCTTATACACACATACACAAGTATTTATCAATATATACTTAGGTATGTTTCTATTTCTATGAGTGTGTAGTTCCGACCGGGAAGCAATACTAAACGGACAGGTCTCGCAAACCGTTGCCAGTGAGTTGAAAGGGTGCACCACAATGAGCTTTGTCCAACAATTATCCTTACATGCGTGTGTCAATATATGCAGATGCTTGTGTGTGTGTGTGTGTGTGTGTGTGTGTGTGTGTGTGTGTGTGTGTGTGTGTATTTACTATGTACGAAGATAAAGAAAAGGGAGGGACAATAAGCATAAGGGAGAGCGGCAATAAATGTTCAATGTCTCGAGAAAAGGAAATACGTATATCTGTGAGAGTTTGAGAATTTGCGATGGTGTGAGGAAAAACGACCGGTATGTGAGAAAAAGACTTTTCTTTTGCGCTTGTCATTTTAAGAAAGGTGCACTCATTTGAACAAGAGTGATTGTAACAAATACAAATAGATTCCTGTCTTCAGAAACAAAACAATTCTAGGGATCCAACCCAAGACAGCAACTCATCATCGTACTAAGAATGGTAAGGTTGGATATGAATCATGGAGTCTACTGCAAAGACTGAGAAATCCAAGAAATATTGGCAACTGTTCTCATGAAAAAAAGCCTTGTACAGTTACCCCATGCAATTCGTGGGTTTTCCATTCGCGGTTTCGATAATTCGCTGTTCAGTTAATTTATTGAGACTATTTTGGGGGAGTTTTGTGACGTACCGTGAAAAACTGCATCATAGAGAATATGCTGTACAGTATAAAGAAAAATCATAAATGCATATATATTTATAATATAGCTACCACCACGGACTTTTGACAAAATGTCGATTAAATGCATGGAACTTGTAATCTATTTATTTTGTTGGAATAATCGTTGTGATATCAATAAGAAGAAAGATTGTAGAACATTATCAAGTAAAGATTATTTATCTAGATAATATAAACGCGGAGATAATCGTGGTAGGAAACTGGTTTACATTTTCCTAATGCGAATTCCCAGGGATAACCGAACCGGTTATCCATGAGATTTTGCATTAGGAAAATGTACTCAGATTCCACACACATTTAAAACTTCACCAGAAATATACTAATCGGCCGATTCTTTCATGGAAAGGGTATTTTGTAAGAACATGAAAATATTTTTCTTAGGTCAACAACCTCCCCTATTTTATTTTTTATAACATTTCAATAAAATATCTTTTGGATCCCAAACAATATATACATTTCTAAAAAGATAAGTCCCCAGAGAAATTAAATCCATTGAAATTTTAATTTATGCAGGACACGGTTTTCTTTTTCAATTGGAGAAATGCGAAAAACTAAAATATTTTCCGTTTGGGACGTTGTACATTGCCTTTTTTTTTAATTAGGATACAGTGTATACTTTTTGTTTTTACAAAAATAAATCTGTTGGAAATGTATCGAGATTATTAATTGACCCCTGCGAATGGCAAGGGATAACTGCATATGTACCAGTCATAAAGAATGACTGCTATGTTTGAAGGAGCAACTCGTTGAAAAAGAACGTTACAGAAAGAATTGGTATAACTAAATGTGTGTGAGAGATACGGTCAGTGCTGGATTTAGACTAGGTGAGGCCCTAAGCTATATGAAGTTTGGCGGCTCCTTGTTAAAAATTACGCCAGAAGGTCTTATAAAACTTGAAAAGATATACGCCCTTAAAGGATTTTTTAGGCCCTTGTGAATTGTGGGGCCCAAAGCTGTAGCTTATTTAGATCATTCCTAAATTGTCCACTGGATAGAGAGAAGGATTTCGTATATTTAGCAAGTACAACAATACACTGGTTACAACAAATCTTAGACTGTAAAACACAAAGTTTTACAAAAGTTTTAGATGTTTGCTCATGGGTGAGAAGTTGCGTACACCGTGTAAACGCTAACGGGATAACAGTTTGACCTGACGGAGTACGAGTACAAAGAGAATATATTGGCACATATAACTGCTTTGATGTAACTCAGATAAAGCAAATGTTAAAGAAACTTCAACCTATTAGGCCACAGTGGTTGGGTGCCCAATGAGGACTAGTGAGTGGTCTGCAACCATAGTGTTATGGGAATACCTCATCCTTTGAGCACGCACTCAAACGGGCGTGTGGATGCCTACAGGTTAGTAGGTGTTTGTATACCTACCTCTGCCATTTTTTACTTAGATGCATGCGTTCATATATACACCGAGGATGTACACATGTGTATATTTATGTAATATCTACACACTTTCCACAATGTTAACGGGGTTAAAACATTGATTTAATTATCAGTGTGTTTCTTCCGCTACTTTAATTGTAAGGGCCTGGTTTTGACGCGGCAAAAGGTGACTTAGTGCTTTGAACAGTAATCATTAATCATTCATAAGCGTACAAATATATGGCTTGCTAGATCGATCAGAAAATTGTTCACCGTCACTTCTGAGCACAAGATAGAACACTTTTGGCAACATTCGGAACTCAGCTTTACCTACATTTGAAGTGGCCACCGCAGTAAGATAAAGAATTAATGGCTCACTAGATTTACCATGTTTTGACCTCATATTTATAAATATAATAAATTATATATATATATATATATAGTTTTTGTCCATTTCGTTTTTTTTTTCAAAAGATTTTGGCTGCCTTATGTTATTTTAATAAAATGCTATTTGTCTATTTTTCTTAGTGAATATTTTTAACCCATTCACGTAAAGTTTGTAATTTATATAACATTTTAGTAACAAAATGTTTATGTAATACTAAAGATATCTCAAGCATCTGACGTTTGTCGCATAGCCGGTTTGACCACCTCTACTATAGCAAGTTACGGATAGCTCAAGACATTAACTTCAGAGAGAATGTCCTAAAATTTATGTTATATTCCAGAAAATATATTACTTTGTTACCTAGATGTGTTGTTCGATTATAGGGTAAAACTATACACAGTCTATACACATAATCTAATGCCAGTAATCAAGAGCGAACCTATACACAAGTTTGACTTTTATCTACTCTAATAAGGAACAGTGTGATTTTCTTGGTTCACTGTCTGTAACACTGGACTCTTCCACTTAGAGGTAAAAAGTGTGCTGCTAAAAATACCTCCTACCCATCATTTCAAACTATGTACTCTTCAGCTGAAACAAATTCACTATTTGTTTGGTTTTTTTCCCCAAAATATATTCGTGAATTCTTTCACGGCTATTAACTAGTACAGGTATAAATATGAGAGAGAGAGTAAACATAACGGTACACATCAAATTACATTCAAATTCATGCTATGGCCTTTGCTCCAGAAAGTTATTTCGTTCCACTGGGTCCAAATATAAAAAAAAACAAAATAGCCGTGAAAACCGATGACGTCGTTATAGTGAAATCGGCATCCACAAAAATCTTAATTACAATTACAATTGACCCTTAGAAAAACGTATATTGAGTTCTGATCTGAAATGACTCTTTCCCTTGGTTACTGGGTGTTAACAAGTTCTATCTACTCGCGTGAATGATATCTCGATAGTACTTTTCAATTTTCCAACAATAAAGGGTCACAATAGCGCCCGCGTGTGTGTATGTGTTACCCGTATAGTCTCTTGTATAAGACGAGTTTTTAAGACCAAATCAATCTTAAGGAAATTCTAATGATTATCAGTTTCCTAACACTTTAGATATTTAACCGCCGTTGTTACCAACATCGATTTCATCCACCCATATAATAATTAGTAATTTGTGTTTGTACTCTGTCACGCTAGGGGACGCAACTGACATAGTAAAATAGAATGTTATGTTTTGATGACGTAGTAAAAATGCTAAATCTAAAGAATAATACAAAATATAAGAAGTAATAAGAACAAAAACAAAAAATCTGTTTAGATCTGTTTGTGGTCAACAGAACTCTATTCTCCAAGCTCACTGCAATACAAATCACTATCAACTAAGTTTATAAAATGCAATGTGTATCCATATATTTCATATATATCCTGTCATTTCTTACGGCACGGGTAAACTAGTTTAAACACAAATTTATGTTAACCATTAAAATAAAATTTTAAAAAACTTTAGCTTAGGCATTTATTCACCTTGCGAGGCGTCTCTTGCAAACAAGAGATAAATTGTATATCAAAACACCACGGGCTACAGAAAACACGAAAAAAGGTATCTGCAGTTCACAGACTTTAAACCCTAACATCTTTAATATATGAAGACATTTTTATTTGCAAAAAGTGAATATTTGGCCAACAAGAACGTTCTTTGTGCGGAACTGGTCTGGTTAGTCACTCAATAGAAACCGTATTTTGGCAGCCGTGTTGGGGGTGATCAATTAAAGATTGTTGGGCGGTGATCATTAAAAAAAAGTCCGAATTTTCAAA
>VCCN01006870.1:10206478-10217543 GCA_006491835.1 Architeuthis dux | reverse complement strand
AGCTATATGACTAGAGGTATTCTAAATTTCCACCAAGATATTTGGATCTCTTGAGCGCTCGTCACATCTGAAAGAATCCAAGCTTCTTTTGATGCTTTGTTTCAATGTTGCGTTCATTCATGGACTTAAGGAAGCTAAACAGACTGCCAAGAAGGCGCTTCGAACGGATCAGAAGGCTTTCTCTTACTTTGGATTTCTGTTTGATGATGTCATGTATGACATGATGCTGAGTATTTGTTTTCATATTATCCGCACATGGGCAGGATGATGATAATATATTTTCTAAGCTCTAAAAAGGATACTGAAGTTTTTTTTCTTCTCTCTCGCAAAGTTGTGGGTAGGAAGAGAAGCTTTTGTTCGTGCACTGGTTCACACAGCTTACAGCGGTGACCCGTTGCCACACAGTCTATGCAGTTAAGCAAGGTTGTGTTGGCCAAAGAAGAAATAGGCAACTATATTGGATCCCTTAGAATGTAAGACAGTAATCAGTATCCTTTTGAATTACCCTGTTTTGTGACATCGGTTACTCATCAATTATGTTGTTCTGGTTCCTAAATAGAAAACAGATGAATAATCATGTTATTATGTTCAGTTAATCCAATGAGTTTCAATCCACGTTTATACTCATTTAAGTTCATCAACGAGGAGAGCTACCCTACTACTGTACAAGTATCTGCTGTTTGCTCCCTGCATATGATCTCCTTACCTGAAGTAAACCTCAGATGCCATAGAGAGTGTACTTAGGAGACCCACCAAGACCATTCCGAGGGTGGAAGATATATCTTACACTGAAAGATTAAAACAACTTAATCTAGAGACCCTTGAATAAAGAAGAAAA
This sequence comes from Architeuthis dux, assembly GCA_006491835.1. Classification (NCBI taxonomy): domain Eukaryota; kingdom Metazoa; phylum Mollusca; class Cephalopoda; order Oegopsida; family Architeuthidae; genus Architeuthis; species Architeuthis dux. The sequence continues at coordinate 10,216,705 of VCCN01006870.1, read as the reverse complement.
CGTTCTGATCTATTGGAAGTCTATAGAATCGGAAACAAAATGCATAGAGTGGATACTGGCGTTCATTGCTCAGAATTCCCTGATAAGAAAATGCTGACTTCATCTATCTGCAGTAAAGTGGTGTTACAAAATATTCTTCTTGGCAAGAGTAGAAAACACATGGAACAGCCTAAGTGAAAAGACGGTCACATCCGAGAATATCAACATTTAAATAATCTTTATTTTGATATCGGTCATACCAAATTTAACTGCCAATTTCTTTATTAGTTTAATCCCACCCCAACTAAACTGAAGCTGGCTTAATGACACAATTAACAAGTACATTCAAGTACATATATTTCGACTACATATATCACTTCACGGTATGCCGTTAAGTTGATCGCCTCAAAATGACTAACGCAGGGAAGTTTGAATTCATGATTTTTTCTAAAACATACTAGCACAAAATGAACCAGGAATTAGCTGTTAACCGACATGAGACTGTCGGTTTCATTTTCTTTGTTTGATTTCACGCAATAGAAATAGACACATTAGTCATGCACTATACTTTTGATAGTTGTATGTATCGTCGTTCTCCACTTCTTCGAGGATATCACGGAGTTAGATAAAGAAAAAAGGGCAAAGCGTCCCGTCTCTTAGTATGGAGTCCGGCGACGAAGATTCGGTTTCTGTTGCATCCGCCAGCTTAGTGATCATTGCAAGTTTCAAGTCTGGTCGAGACAAGTTTTTATGACCGCCCCTTTGGCAGAATGCAAGTCCACCCTAATCACACAGCTTAGAATCTACTCAATTAGCTGCTGAGTACACAGGGGAATGTTGTTTTAATGAAGAGTTTTCCACATACTTCTCTCATACCTGGAATCAAACCCATGACCTTCTGCGTGTGCTAACCATTACACAATCCGAGCGGAGTTAGGTACACACGGGCAATTGTTAGTAAGACCAACTTCTAGCTTGCCAGGCCTGTCGAAGCTTCGTTCTGCTTACGGCAACCGGTATTCCCAATGGTCATCCATACACATAGTACTGCTCATGAGTTTTTGAACAAGCACAAACTCTGTGTTACTTGCCTATGATTGAACATTTTCCAAGATGTATATTGGTCTCTAGTTGAAAGCTAGTTTGGCAACACTTCCAAAAAGCAATGTTAGTCAAATTGAACAAGATTTTAGCAGGATAGAAACAACTATACTTGGTTTGATTCATTTAATAATGTAATTCCATTAAAAAACATTTTCCTGGAATTAAGCATTCAGAACCACAACACATGCCTTGCTGTGTTGATTGCAATCAAATTTGATTCTTATTGTTCACTCTCAAAACCAAGCCAAACAAGCAAGATTTCTGTTTTGTCCAAATACTTATAAGCAGTACTGTATATGTGTGTTCATTCATTCATTCATTCATTCACAAGAATATATACTAATAAACTTGTATGTACATGAGTGAATGTGTGTACGGGTGCGCATGTGTGTGTGTGGTCATTTTTCAGGAAATTTGTCGTGTTTTGAGCTGCTTCACTTTTCATTTGATGCTTTTAGGATTCAAAATTAAAGATGACTTTGGCCCTATATTTAGACGAACAAAAGGCTTCAAATAAGCTCACAATACACATATGTCATTCAACTTCAAAGATAGATATAGAGGGAGGGATAGAAAGAGAGAGAGAGAGGGGGAAAGAGACTTCTGTTAGCTTCAAGTTGTCAAAGTGCAACAAAGAACTTTTCGCTGAATGATGAAAATAACTGACTTCAACGAATAAATCTTCTTTTTGTCTGAATCTACGATATGATTTAATATGCAATGTTTTTTTTACTATTGTCCTCATCTTTGTCGGTTTTTTCTCCTACTTTTCGGTCGGTAGAACAAAAGACAAAGACAAATTCTTGTACCTAACGTTGTCGGCACATATGACGCCATCACTAGCAGACTTAGCGTGGTTAGTGCCAAATGAAAGCCAGCCATAACCAACCGAATGAGTCAACAGGAGAAATGTCCATGCAATGGAACATGACTCACAACACCAATCACAATGCCGTTATGAAATTCATAAGATTTGTATAAAAGCTTCAAAATATATGGAGCCATTTTTGTATGATTTTTACTGATGCAGGCAGTCAACCTTTTCCGCTATATTAAAAGTAAATTATTTATCATTCATAATTCATATTCTCTTTTAATAGTATCAGTAATCGTAGTAATGATAAATTGTATATGAACCAGTAACAATGGACCTGTTTCTTCCAGGCCGACATAACCACTCTTTTTTAACTTGTTCCATCCTCTGGTTTCTCTGAAGAACCAATTTGGGGTATTCGAAGAAGCCTTTATGCAGGTGGAAGTCTGTGGGTAACGATTCTTCAAACGGTATTTACTCCAAACATTTTCTTATTTACCCGGAGTCTGAATTGCTTTGTTGGTACCAAGCAAGGCCGACCCTAGGGTTTGACACGCGCAAGCTGAACTTCGGCACCCTTTAAAGCCTGGCAGAGCTTGTCGTCGGTCATGAGAAATTCCTTTGAAAATTGTTTCTCTTATTTTCACCACAACAAAAAATATTCAACTGTCAGATATTCCTCAATTTTCTTATTTAGACTGTTTTTATTCTGTTTAATTTATTTATTTTCCTATTTCCCCTTTGTATTTGGAAAGTTCTACTGTCTCAGACAGATGACAGTTGCCCCATAGCATTTGGCGCCCTAGGCAACTGCCCATGTTGCCTGTACCTAGGACCGGCCCTGGTGCCAAGCAGAATCACACATTCACTTCCGTTCGTCCGATTATATTCAATGTTTTACTCTAATTATGTGTGGAATTTATTTCCATTCTTACCAAATCTCAGCAATTGGAACTGAACTCAAAACTGTTAATATTTTCAGTTGAATTATAATAACTTAGTTTTAATCAAATACTTGCAATCTACTAATCTGTACGCAGCTTGAAAAGAGAGATTCTGTGTTTGGCAAGCAGCGGGATTTCTATATTGAATGCCTACAGAGCTAGATGATTTTGACAAAAAAAGGATAATTCCCCAAAACAGCTCTGTCAGATATTCCTCAGCTGTAATAATGTAGTTCATTCGGTAGATAGGTTTCTTGACCAGCTTACAAAGAATCTCAAATGTTCTAATGCTCTAAGAGTCTATAAGACACCTCAGACACAAATGCCAAATCGGATACGTAATTACATAATTGTGTTTGATATTCAATTTGAAATTCATCAATTAATCGAACATGAGATTAATTATGTCTGCTTTGGCGATAGGAACACCTGTACGTGCGAAGGCACGTGTGTCTTACGTGCATAGACTGATATGTATGTGTTGCTGTTTTCAATGATAGAGATTATTTTGAGAAATGATGTTGAAGACGTTAGACAGAAAGGAAAGATATTTGAAAAGCCCAAACTTATTTTCACATATACAGTGTTTAAAAATGTATGTATGTGTATGTCCATATGTGCACTCGATACAATTACGTTATACATACAATATGTACTTCTAAAGATAATCATTTTGTATTGAATTCGAGATATATGCATAGTTCTACACATAAGCGTTTCTCTTAGTAGATTGTGACTAAGCTTAGCTTAGTCTGGCACATAATGAATGCAGTTGACGTAGAACGATGGTTAGCAAGTTAATATAGCAGACCACAAGTGTAGTGAGTTAGATTGTTACGAATCTCATACTAGTATGGCCTTGTGCCAGACTAAGCTAAGCTTAGTTAATATCTAAATAAGCGTTTTTTTCATAAACAGATTTTTAAATGTGTAATGTTTTCAGAAAGCACATATATGCATCAATGCATAAATATATATCCTTCTCTATCTTTTGTATCAGGAATATTATCTTGCCGATCATTGCTATACAACGTGCGTCCTGATCTTCTTTTTCTCATATGATTACTTGGCACAGTTTGGTATAAGACCATAAATAGTGGGAGATCCAATAGTGAAGAGCTGTTTGTTTTTTTAAAAAGGCGTTTAGAAACACACAATATAAATAACAATTGAAAACAAGAAAAAATACGAACACCGGTGAAGAACGAATTATTGTCCCTGTTTAAAAAAACAATCCGTTAACAATAATGCTAAAATTATCACATGAAAAAAACCATCGTTTTAAAAATATACATATTCTTTTAGAGGGCTTGATTTGTAAATTATAACAACATATTATAAAGTTTTCATCTAATTCTTTCAACCGACGTTTTAACTCAGTTGGTGCCTAAAAGAAAGAAAAATTAAAAGTAAAGTTCAAACAAAAGTCATTCAATGTCTCCCGTTTCCACCGTGACTCTTTGACGTGAACACACAAATAAACCAACATACCAACACACACACATATATACATGGTACCAGTCATTGAGCACTCTTAATTAAATAATTTCAATATTTCAATGCATAAAGATTTCTTGGGTTTGCATGTATAGTCATATACATATGTTTGTATAAATGTGTGTGTGTGTGTGTGTGCGCGCGCGCGTGTGCGTGCGCCATCATACGGGGTGGGGTAATACGGCGGCGTTGAGTCGTTCGTACTTATGTGAGTGGATAAGTGATCGTATCCGCCGTGGCAGCGGTGATGGCCGTGGAGGCGGTCTGGAAACTAAACCCGGGTTTTACACTAAGTCTGCCCTCACGGCAATCGTGTTAAGTTATCATGCCAACCCATTATTACGTTATCGAGTTAGCACGCACGTGGCTTTAATAATAGTAAAAGAAGGGGGAAAAAGAAGGGGGAAAAAAACAGAAATGAGAAAGAAAATAGCGCCCAAGTTACACGTCCGGTCGACGTTTCTCTCTTTCAAAATTCTGGCGAGCCTAAAATCGACACCTCCTACATTCTGACAAAAACATATTGAAAAATAGAGTTTTTGTTCTGTCCAGACGTTTTGGTGAGGGAGACGGCTCCACGTAACGAACAGGTATTTTACTTGTTCGCGCAACCCGAAAGGCTGAAGGAAGCGGTTGCCAATCGAAATATTCGCACGTCTGGAGGAACGCATTTCCGCACTCTTTACTTTTGCGATTACGGGCCTTGGCAAAGCTTTTGCTCAAACTCATTCGGCTAATACATACCTAAAACAGTGACGCTGAACTTATTTTCGGTTTTTACTATTCTTATCTTTATTATTGATATTAATAGGAGTGGCTACACGACGACCATGATGGTTATATAGTTATTTTCATCATTTAAAATATTATTTTTTCTCTTCAGAACTATTCCAAATGCATCGATAATGATAGGTGCAATTCATATTCCACAATATTTCCAGTTCTCTAGCAAAGTCTAGATATTTTCCCCAGTTTTTTACACTCTTCAATTTCCCCCTGTATCCTATGGGTGATCTGTTTCAATTTCAAAGTCCCATAGAAACTTCTGGTTTGTGCATATACCATTGGTACGTATGGTCAAATTCAAGCCGTTTGCACAATTCCCAGTGGATCGCCGTTCCTACCTAGTCACGTCTATTGTTATATTAATTTACTGCATTCACTTATATTGACTGATGGTTTCATCCTGTCTCTATATAAATGAAAAAATTCCAGAGATAGTGATGTTGGTATTAGAACAATCATTAATTCTTATGTTGCATCTTTACACCAGAGGTATCCGTTGATTACAGCTTGAGCTCAGGGTTTATATCTTCAGAATTTTTCTCGGTTTTCTCGCTGACTACAAAAGGAGTGTGGTCTGAATCATCTCCATTTTTTTCAAATCACCAATGTTCTATTCTTATTGCAACCGTTCCAAATGTCCTAGTAAATAGGAGTAAAAATGTTATCTTGATTTTCAACAATTTTCCCAAAACTCCCGAGAGATTTTGATAGTGATCCATTTTCTCATTCTGTTTCAGTTTTCTCCTGTGGGCCGTTAGAACGGCTGCATTCACTAAAAGATTTTTTTTCTTTTGTTTTTATATTAGATAGGTTTGGTCTTAGACCGGGTTAGGGTGATGCGTCTGAATCTTAAATTTCACAGAATATTACATTTCTTATTCTCAAGAACAGCTTTTTATTTATTGTTATTTATTTATATAGCCAAATCCTAGTCATTTTCTCAATTTATATTCCTTGTGGGCCAATTTGCTGCATTCACTTTTGACATGCTATGTCGTTTCATGCTCCAAATAGGTAATATTTGCTATTTTGTTGGTCTTATTGATTTTGGCCTTGACATAATTAGTTCTAATGCCCTTGTTTTAGGCTGCTACAACTGGCGATTCTAGCTTTTTAAATATGTTACTTATGCAGCTATGTACAGGTCATTTTGTCTGCAATTTCTCAGTTAGGTATCGAGTGACAGTAAGTTTTTTTCCAAATCTCCAGCACTTTCTTAAGTATTCTTGCTATCTGCAGCAATGTCTCAATCCTTCTTCGAATCACCAATTCATCCAGTTTCGCCACAAGTGTTTTGGGGATTGAACCAAGTGCACCAATTACTAGAAACCGTCAACCAAAACATTTTTTGGTTTTTTTTTTAAATTCCCCCCAAAAGAGGTTTTTAGTAGGGGGTTCAATTTACAATGTAAGTTTATGCTAAATTGGTCCCTTAGTTTGTGTCTTTTTGAAAATTCGTACTTTTTAGCCAACAAAAGGAGAGTGAAGTAACTTATTCATTGGTCACCCCTTTTTCCAATTTTTTAATTCATCACACCCAGCACGGCATGTTGCCAAAAGACGTTGGTCACTTGACGGTTTCTATTGAGTGACTAACCAGACTTCTTCTTCTTCTTCTTTAGGGGAGTAAACCGATATGTAAAATCCCATTCACTTACCGTGATTTGAACTCATGGGCTAGTGATCGCTAGCCTGGTGTGTTACCACCTGCGCTAAACTGACATCCCTCTAAAATGTATAGTAGAATTACGCAAGGAAGTAGAAGTAGGAGCAGATTTTGACTCTGGAGTAGCCAGGCTTATTATTATTAGTAGTAGTAGTATTACCGTTGTTGTTGTTGTTGTTGCTGTTGTTGTTGTTGTTGTTGTTGCTGCTGTTGTTGTTGTTGTTGTTGTTGTTTTCATGCATTTGCATGTTCCCATCCGAGGATCACTTCTCAAGAAAGAGTTAGACGGTCATCAAATGACATTACTCTTGAAAGGATTCAGTGAGTTTGGGTGTCCCAGTCATTTGTAGAGAGGTATAATTGATCAAGTTAAATCTGCCATTTTGAAATTCAATCAGCGTTTGAGTTGATCTGTCCAGGATTTTGTTACATCAGACTTAAAGGACGAATTTCACGATGGGCTGATCACTTACTTAATAGCTGATCAGTTTATTCATGAAGATTCAGTTTTTTATAACTTCACAGATCACTTCACAAGTGTACGAATTCAGAGCGCACGGAACTAAATCAATAACTGAGTGAATCACGACTCGAGATCACTCAATCGGTATTTTAGAAAATAAACGAAGAAAACAAACTCTTATTTGTTCGTGTGTCAAGTAAGTCATTGGCTCAAGAAATCTCTCGGTCAGTAGGTTAATAGTGTTATAATAGGTCACTGCATCACACGTAGAGTCAGTCAATCAACCAGTTATTCGATTATTTATTCGTACATTTTGGTCAATCATTATAAAAACAACGCTGGTCCGGGCTCCTTTTATCAGTAAATGACTGACTTCTTCTCTCAGTCGAGGATTCAATGTTTTGTAAGCCACAATGTCAGTCGCCCACATATTAACACAATCAGTTGTAGATTCACCCAGACATTCAGTTTTTTAGTTGGTTTGCAGACTAGTTGTTGATTCTGCTAATCGATAAGCGATCCATCACATAACACTATTTCAAAGAGAGAATCCTTTTCAGAATCAATCACTTAGAAAATCAGTCACCTGAGGCGAAGGCTAGCGAGTCTGCCTCCAATCTGATCATTTTTTTAGTCCATACAAAGAATTGGTGTTTCTGTCATTTTATACACCAGCTCTACATAGTACACAGTCTATCTTTTATTCATTCGTTGCGTCTTGATAGAATCACCCATGATGAGTTTTCATCTGCCATATTCATTTCATATTTTGACTGAACTTAATGAAAATCAATCAGGCATTATAATTATATACTGTTGATGTTGTCTTTTAAGCATGAACTAAACACTTACAGAACTGAATATGTGATAATTTATTGAATTACTACTTTTAAAATTTCATGTTTAACAATTATATTATTTTTAGCTCTAGAAACAGTGAAGATAAAGGTTTTTTGAATGGAAAAATAAAAAGATTTAAAAAATGGAGTAAACCCTGACAGAAAATCCGGAGGGTGGGACCCGAAGACAGTTGACGGAGAGTTGCTACATCACATCGTTACCTGGCATCCCCTGCAGCCATGCTGATCTCCAAACGTATGAGCACCTCTTTCCTTTGGAAGCCTTCAGCACGGTTGAGAGGGGGGGACTTGGGCACAACACGTCCTCCATACTAAGCACCTGGGGCATAGCATATTGCTGCTAAGACCGTCTGCCAAGACGAAAAAGAAAACAACGATACTTTTAAGCATCTCAAAGTCCAGCTTAATCAGCTCATGGAGAGTTGAAGGTTTTAAAATATCGACACATCGATGCAAACAGATAAATAAGAAAAGCACCGATATTTATATATTAATCCACACTTAAAAATACAAACAAGCATGTATGCATATATGAAAAGGTACGAAAATGAAAGCAAGTCCTGACGACGTGAAATCAAAAAAATATGCAATCCATTATCGTATATACTTGTGTCTAAGTTAAGTTATTAAAACTAAATTGTAATGCACAAATAGAGGATTTTAACTATGCATGGGCAATACGTTTGTTAGGTTAAAAACTGCGCACGGTGGAAAGGGCTAACAGCAACTCTTAACTGTCATGAAAAATAATTACCAGTTACAAAAATAATTGTTATATTGGAACAATATTCTGTCCTAATTGACTTGAATGAATTGATTTTTAATAGATTATACCGTGTAACGGGATTTTTGACCCTGAGTAATGAGTGTTATTTTCTAATTGCTTATGTGTAGAAAGTATAGACAATGGCTATTATTCCCTTCAAACTTTGCTTTTATGGCCAGGACAGTGAAATTAATATGGAATTGTTTTTCTTACTTTATGTGGCTAAAAATGTGTAAATTCGCCCGTTGTCCAATTGAAAAGAAGTAAATTTCATATTACCATTGTTCTGGTTGCATTCACATTTTCTATACTTTTTTGACATAATCAATCAGAAAATACCACTTATTACCCAGGAAGAAAATAAGGTTGCACAATGTTATTTTTGTTAAAACTTGCTACGGTTAAGTGTAATGCGCCGTGATAACAAATGGTGAATATTTTCCTTTCAGCGTTTGGTCTTTCAGGCTCACCGACCATCGGTTTATTGGGCGTTGGAAGATTTTGAATGACAATTACTACATATGTGTCCCATATGGCAGAAAATAAGATGGTTTGTTTGCCTAATGCGAAGTTTCATTGCCCTGAAAAACTGGGTTCGCCTAATACATGAAGCATAACAATTAATTAATGGTTTCTCAATGCTAAAACAGTCAACTAATCCACAATGTCGACGTATACACGAGCATATACGGTATATTCTAAATAACAGTCTAGAAATATGAGTCGGCAATACAAATTTAAAATAATCACATAACACGAAATTGAACTGTATTCTTATGAAATGTGAATGTGTGAATCTATACAAGGTACTACCGAAAAGGTCAGGGAATTTGAACAGAACGAATGCGGTATTTTGCCACTATCCTTTGTGATCAGTATCCTTTTGTGAATCAGTGTATTAATTGATTAATTCAATAAAAAAAATGCTGGTTTCATCAAAATAAGCAAAACCCCAGAATTGACACGTGGTCACCTTGGTGAGCTTCAAAGTGACCTTGAAATTGAAATTTGGCGATGGCATCCACATCTTTTTGTTTACCTTGCCACACTGAAATGAACCAACATGGTTGCCTGCCACTAACAAGCGATGCCGCAAAATTTAAGGGGACTCTTCCATTTATAGATTCAGATTATCGGCAAGTTGTGATCATGGCCGCGCATGATAAGTGTCCAACGCACCTTCTTAAAAAATAGTGCGTTGGACACTTATCATGCACGGCCAGATTTCAAAAATATATTGGATATTATTAAATACCTAAAAACTTCCAAGAAGTGTGGCTTTTCCTTCCTTTTTACACACACACACGTCCTGATACCATAGGTATCTAGCCTGTTCAGTTTGACCGAG
>VCCN01006870.1:10140779-10151645 GCA_006491835.1 Architeuthis dux | reverse complement strand
CTGACATCGGAGGATATGTCGCAACCGGGGTAGGTGAAGTCCTGGATCACTTTCAAGGGCTGATGGAGACGGAAGATGGGTGATACTTTTATGGAGGATGGCCGTCTTTTCAAGGCTGACTTCCATGTCGAAGAGTTTTGTGGCCTTTGCAAAACAGGATGTTACTTGCTGGAGGGCCGCTACTGAGTGAGCGGCCAGAACCGCATCATCTTTGAACAGGAGCTCTCTAACCAGCTGCACCGTGGTCTTGTTGTGGGCTCAGAACCGATTCAGGTCAAACAGGCTGCCATTTATACGTGTGCTAATGTTTTCCCCAATCATCCATCTCGTCTGTAGTCTTTTTCAGCATAGTGCTAAAGAATATTGAAAACAGTGTGCGGGAGTATGGAAAAGAGTGTGGGGTAAAAAGTCATTGCCGCATCTGTCTTGCCCAAGCTGCGCCTTGTGCAGTTGGATGAACATGTTGACAAACTATGGTAAGCGACACAATTTTTCCAAGATTACCCAGAGGTCGACCTACTTACCGTGTCAGGACAACAAAGAGGAGGTACAGCCATTTGTTTTAATGAATCTTTTCTTGAATTTGCCTCGGGGGAAATTGTCGGTTGGGACTCGTTTAGCTCTAAAACATTGGCTCTCGGTGAGGTTATTATCGGCTACATGAGTTAGTAGTCTATTTAGTAGTATTCTCGCAAGAATGTTGCTTGCAAACGAAAGCAGAGTGATACCCCGCTAATTCAAGCAGTCCGATTTAACACCTTTGTTTTTGTAAAGGGTTATGATGATAGTTTGCGTTAATGGAGCCTGTCGTGCAGAGTAGAGTCACCATGTTTCCAGATCTCTGGAGCTGTGCCGTCAACGCCGCCAGCCTTTCCATACTTTTACTGCACGATTTCTTCCGCGATTCCTAGTGGTGTTGGTGCCACATTCACAACTTACAGTTTTGCTTATTGTTTCTGGATGCGGTCAATTGCAGTCTCCTATATTATCCGCTTTCTTCAGCACTGAACCGTTCGGGCTACGCAGTGGATTTTGTGCTTAGTAGGGTGCCTTTAGGGTTTGGTTGAATCCCTTGAAGTCGTCGACTGCACAAAGTTGGGCTGTCTTTGGGCTGTCTTTGCAAGGTTTGTCCAACACTCGTTTTGCATAGTGCGCGCGGGCATGATTGTTTGGCGAGATGTGCATGATTTACGGCTCTCTTATTAGACACCAGTTCTCGGATATTTTGATTATTCTCGTCGAACCAGTCCCTGTTTCTTCTTGAGAAGAAGCCGTCAACATTTTCAGAGGTTTCTAAGACGTCGGATTTCATGTAGTCCCAAAGGGCTTCGTGGTAAGCGGTTTTCGGACAGCTGATGGCTTCCAGTCGGGATTTCAGTTTCTAATATTTATTCTTAGTACATTAGTCTTTCGAGGTACTTTGTATCATATTTGATCTCTTCTCTATCGTACAAATTCAAAGGATTTTGCTTTCCAGTCATTCGTTTATACGCAAACGTTGAAATTCCCTAAAATCAGGTGTTTAGCTACTTGCTTTCTCACTCCATAAATAATTCGCCTATTATCAAGGTGCAAAAATAACAGAAAAATTCATATACTAAATATATGGATGAAATCTAGAAAGAAATTCCTAGGAGTTAGCGATTCGTCGTGGTTTACAAATGACCAGTGTTCAAAATGTTAGCTTGTTTTCGCTTCTCGTTAAGTGATCCGGAATTCATCCCTAATACATAAAAAGGAAATGAAAAGTACATAGTCATACACAAAATAGATGAACAAAATCAAGAAACACTTCTCTTGGCAAGTTGTCGCAGCTTACGATTGACTAGTCTTCCAGATGATAATTGGTGAAAAAGTAGAAACCGGTTTTATGGCGTTTATTTACTCCTCTCAAAATCTGCTTTTCTTTCTTGACACAGGTATCTTGCGGCTGAATTATACCCAAATGCTTTACAACTATCGTAGGTTGAAAACATCGATATAACATTGGAATTAAGAAATAATTTGAGCAATACCAAATGAGTAAAAAGAAATGCTAGACGCATAAGTTAAATAGCTTTTACTGCCAATAATTCTGCTGAATGAATATGGCAAGACGTCCCCCATAGTATTTCTTTCAATTTCAAAGTCTTATCGTATACGGTTGGCTTCCCGAACGAACTTAAAAGTATGCTTTAAATCTTGAATATTTAGATTATTTCCTTTGTGCAAATATTACAAATATTGTATTGACTAGAAAGAAAATGGTCTTTTTTTCACCTTCTTTGAAACCAGTATTCTTACTTTTGGGTGAGTGTCTTTGGCTGAAAGACCTTCGACCATGTAATTTGTCCGATGACACAATTGACTCTATGCTTTAATGTTAACTCCTGAACCTAACTTGCAAATGATCTTGTACGTATATTTACGTATAAAATGGAATTGCGCTTATGTCTATGCCTGGCTGGCATTTATATGTAAGTTTGCCAGCTGGTAGAGAGGATAATAGTCATTGTGAGAAAAATAGGAGTGAAATAAAGTAACGAGCTGCGGTGGGCAAAGAAGGTTACAGCATAGGTGTGTTAAGATGTTGTGGGTAGAAGAAGAATGATAAAAAAGAAGAGAAACAGACGAAGTACTGGGGAAATTTTCATTGATTGCTTCATGATAAATATATCTGAAAGCGTGTGCAAGTAAGCGGAGTAAGGCTTGGCCGCTATCCGGACTGATAGAAGTATCAAGGCCTCACAGAAGTGGATCATATTGGATAAATGCGAATGAATTCTATTGATTGTAGACTAAGGATGGGGATAGGTAGACTGAGTTGTCGGGTGGGGGTGGATTGGAGTGTAAAAATTGATAGGTGGGTGTTCGGAAGGAAAGCAGGTGATGAAGTTATTTATGATGGATAAAAGAGAAATTTAAGTAAAAGAGAAGAAAAATAAACTGGAATGAACAAAAAGGCAGGGCGGGGGGGGAGCAAAAGTGAAAAGAAGAAGTAAAGTATAAGTTAAGAAGAAAGAGGGGGAAGAAAGAGAGTGTGGGAAGAAGAAAATGAATAGGTGGAAATGAAAGAAAATGAAGAGAAAGTAACGAACGAAATCTGAATTGACAAATAATTAAAGGGTAATAGAAAATGCGAAAAGAACGGGGGAAAAAAGAGAAGGGAATTAGACGAAAAATGATTTTTTTTTAAATCCATTCGAAGATGAATAAAAAGTAGAAAGGACGTGGATAAGCAATAACGACTTTTATTATAGGAATATAGAAGATTTGCTGCAAAGAAGTATTTATTATTCATGAATCTATTTAACCAGTTTACTTGTAACAATCAGAAGCCACTGGACTTTCACCAAAGTATTTAATAGAAATTCATTCTAAAATCTGTTGTTTCATCTTGTCAAAACAAATTCTCTTTGCTAAAGGATCAGATTTACGGGCAATAACTCTATAATTAAAAACAAATTCATAATTCTATACATGTATACTCATTAGGACAGTGCCCATTTCAGAGGTGCATATTTGGAAGGGGACCGACTTTCTGGTGTGTGGAGCAGCCTGCCATAATTCACATGTAAAATAATTTTCCATCCGTCGTACGAAACTATTGCTTTGAAGCATTTCGGTTACTTCTCTTCAGTGTTGCCAATTTATATATTTTATATCTAGATTTAGATAATTCTAAAGATCAAACTCAAGGGCGATAATTAATAGAAACCATTTTCTATTTATTTTTTATTAGATTTCTCGAGAACTGCTGATCCAAACAACTTCAAACTCGACACTGAACTGCCTTGTGTGCTGACTAGGATATGGCGAATGTCAACTTCGTATAAGTGTCTGTTGTCTAGTAATCGCGGTGCATACACACACATATTTCTTCAATTGTAGTAAGATAAAAAAATTGTAATCCTATTCTTGTAGTCGACGCATATTAGTACAGCTCACTGTCTGATTTTACCTTTGCGGATACAAAACCTTCTACTCAGAAACGTGGAACTTGTAAGTTCGTCCTGTCTATATTTTTAGATGCGTGGGCATCTCTAGTACCGATTGCCATCACTGACTGACTGACTGACTGACATACCGAAAACTCCCACCACCTCTCGTTTCCTGCCACTTATATCTGCTGAAAGCGCCTCTATGTTTTGACTTTCAGGCGTGTTTAGGTTGTTTTTTTTTACTAATACGATTGGAGACAGGTTCCTTCATTCCCTGGATTCGTAAATGTAAATTAAATCTCGTAAAATATTCCTTATTAAGGAGTTTGTTAAATCATGTTTGTAAATTAATTTTGACTTCAGTTTTTCTAGAGACCTCTAGAGAGTTACTAAACTGAGCTACGTTTAGCACCAGGCTAATTAAAAGGATGGAGTGTGCTGTGCCAATCTTCCAAGTGCATTTGGCCCGCTTGCATTGAAGATCAGTATTCGTCAATTCTGTATTTTGTTTGGGTTCAAGCACCGACTATTGATACGGGCGGAAAACATGCAACTATCATGAGGTAAGTGCCAGGAAACCTCCATCTAAATAGAAAATAGTACATCTTAGTATAACGTGATTATAGTCGATATGTTTATTCACTATCTTTCCGCGACTGCTAATCTGATCGGCTTCAAATTCAGTCAGCATATGCATTTTTACCAAGGGTTTGCTGACTTTTCACAGTATTCCTAAATGGTGACTATTTTATTACTTTGTTTGTGCTACCATTTGTGGTGATCTCTAGGTCAGTTTGCGAGACAGTATGCGAAGTCGCAGAAACATGGCTATTTCTTGATCCTCGTTTATGCAAAGTAAAAAAAGGCCAACTCTGGATAATGTGTTAATGTTTTTCCCACTGTTTGTTTGGCGCATTTAATTAAAATTCTAGTTAGGGTCTGTTTGAGGCAGATCATACATTCAAGAGAATAGTCTCACAAGGAGTAGGACGTAGGCTAAATGATCAAAAATAGATGAGGAGAATGCGTTCACTGCCCTCGACGATCATTACTACTTGGTGATGCTACTGCCACACTATAAAAGGGCTGAGGTAGTGAGATTAAGGGCAATCTAAGATAAATCTCCTTTGCAGAATCTAGCAATTTTCAATCCTCTAAGACCACTGACAATCTTGAATACAAGTGACAGCTCTCCTCCTTGACACATGATTGTGCATAGGTTTGTTCCTCTAGAACATAGAATATCGCTCACTCAGGCCTAAGGTTTCTATGTATAGAGACACGTGGGATAGGCATGCACCTAGTCAAACCACGTTAGAAAATTATATTATTTAAACAAAAAGATTCCACTGAGTGAGTTTTATGGTTTGATACCTGTAGTTTAGACTACTTTTGAGAAACGTATTTCCTCATTACAATTTACAAAACTCTTTATTTTACGAATGTGTATCCGAAATTCTAAATTTTCATAGTGTCATAGTTATATCAAAACCCACTTCTATATATTAATTGCATGAAAGTAATTGCAATATGAACAATATACAACATTGAGCGGATTCATTGCTTCTTCGGCATCTTAAGCTGTGTTTCTGGAACATGCAAGAAATGCCACTGCCCAACGATCATTGTGGTGCAGAATAAACTAAAAGACGACGTCTATCAGAAAATATATAGTAGCTAAAAAGCTATACACAAGAAGATGTAGCCACTGAAATTTCAATCATGATATTCCATAGATCGATGCAACTCTGCGTTGCACTGTGCATTCTTTAGTGAGATTAAAAATTAAAAATTAAAAAAAAACATTTACGAGAATCTAATAATTTCTCTAAGATGTCTAAATGTTGATGAAATGTGCTGAAAATGAACCGATCACAAAAATCCCGTCTTTGCAATGATCAAATGTTCATTCCATTAAAATTTAAGACCAATATGCAGCAAGTTCAACACGCTTAGGACATGTATTGCGAAAGTGTTGCTATATGTCCAGATTCTTACATAGATTTTTTTCGGACTGTTGTCCTCATCTTGGTTCTTCTTTTGTATTCTACCGTCTTCTTCATGTGGGTGTCGTAAATTGGAATGTTGGGACGAGGGGGCCCTTCGAAGCGTTGGGGCAGAATGTCCTTATTCCGGTGCATATTTTCGGGTGGGAAGGTTCCCTAACCATCCCCACTTGCAACACCCACCTGAAGAAGGCCGTATGGCATAACGGCCGAAAAGTTGTATTCAAAAGACAACAGTCCGAAAAACCCTATGTATATTAATGATCCCTGATCTCAAAAATTCAGACAGATCTCATAGATTTTGAATCGAGCCAGGTGGTTAAGTAGTTGACGTCTTTAAGAGATGAGCAATACAATTCCCTACAGATGAGCGTATATGTGTGAGAAGCCAACATGTAATACACTAGATCTTTATATTTATGATATATTAATAGCAACTGTGTCCGTGTGTCCGATGTTTCTGATTAATTTTATATGAAGCGCAACGTTTTTGTTAGACCATATGTAAAGAGCTAAGCATGTGTTTATATATTAATGTATGAGTGTGTGCCTCTGTGTGTGGTTGGATGGGGGTGAATATTAGGAAGAGAACAGAGAAAGAAGAGGAGAACAGCGAAATCAGGACCGTAGTTTGTAGATAAAACGGATACTCGTTTTTACACTTAATTTAGATCAAGCTGTATCAATAATAAACTCAATTTGATAAAAATCTGTTTACTAAACTTAGCTTAATCTCGCACAGAGCCATAATAATAGGGTACCCAGTAAGAATCAAGCTCTCTAGCAATGGCCTGCAGAACTCAAATGCTAACAATCGCTTTGGGAATATCTTATGTTTTCAATTTGAAAAAAGATATACCGTATTTCACCATGTATAATCTGCATTTTTTCCGAAAGTTTTGAGCTAAAAAATCCAGATGCGTATTATCTACGGAAACATAATTGTTATACATATTTGTATACATAATTGTATCCACGGTATAATGTATTTTTCATACGAAATTGAAGCTCAATCGCAAGTGGGGGTTATTTATGGTAGCGGACTATACATGGTGAAATACGTTATCTATGTGGTATAATTTGTCCTGGTTAGAGTACTCATCACAGTTTTATGGTTCGTGCATCAATCTTGCAAGACACTGATAGTGATGTCTGTGACCAGGTGCCAAAGTTGGTTTCGTCCAACAAATATCTAATTTCCCCTGGAATAATAGACTGTCTTCTCTTCTTATTGCGAAATGTGTTGCCAACTCTCAAACTCAACCTCTTCGACTCTTAAAAGAAAGTATATCTGCGCCTTTGATCTTAAACAATGCAAGCAATTCTCAAGAGCTAATCAGCTGCCCGAAGAAAATCTGGCTATGTATAAGTATGTATGTATGTATTGGGGGGGGTGATTGTGATTATAATATAATATATATATATTTCTTTATACAAAAAGGTGTATGCATAGGTGTGTATGTGAGGTACAACTGAAGAACTGCCTTAGTTTTATATAAATTACTGAAGGAGTCGCAATTTTGAAGATGCTCGAACAGATGAAGGCGCTCTAAAAATAGTGACAGAAAGCAGACTAAGAGGCTGAGAAACGTGCCGAAGACTCGGTCGGCAGCGTACAAACGGCTTTAGAAGCGTCTGATTCATTGCAGTGCGTAATACGAAGCGAAAAACGTGACTTGGCGGGTGAACTAACACATATGGCATTTTCATCTAGAGATACATGTGCATGTCTACTAACATGTGCATATAGACATACACAGTCTGATAAAAATGTACGCACTGATTCATGAACAATACATGGGTTTAGCATATAAATACAATGATGCATGTAAGTAAAAGCTGCCTATTTTCATATCCACACACATACAGTCATACATATATGCACTTAGAGGCATGTATACCATACGCACACTCTCGATCCATGTAGACACATGCAGAAATATTTGTAATCAAATGCTCTAGTACACATGAAAAGAAAAACGTGTTGGCAATCACTGGTGCATACAATTACATCCGGAACCATAGAGAAAACATGTAGATAAATGTGCAAGCAAGCACTCACATGCACACCTGCAAGCGTAAAACCATGCACAAATGCATCCATTAGCCAAAGGTAAGGCACCTGCTGTACTGCAATAGTTAGCAAACTTGTATCACAGAGCTTGATCCTCAGTGTCCTACTGTTGTAGCCTTATGACAGACTGTTAAGTTTAGTAAATATATACATGGGCTCCTGACGTAGAGCCACGGTCAGTAAGCCTGTTTCGTAGGTCATTACTAGTGAGATCAGTCCTCATTGTCTGCTCCAATTGCAACCTTGTGCCATACAAAGCCAAGTTTGTAGAAACACAAATACATATTTTTTATGGATAAACTTGAGGTGTTTTTTTTAAATATTCAAATCTCCATGTAGAAAGGTGAAACGCATATGCACACTTTTTAAAGGGATTTCTTATAATTGATGTGCATATATGCATTCATACGTTCGCATACAGAGACATGCATCATTAAATATGCATGAATGTACATAATAGAAAAAGAAGTGAAAACAAAAATGTGGCAAGTTCTATCCCGGGTGTCAAGTTAATAAATTTTAATTGGATATACTCTCCTATTAGAAAGAAAGATAGATGATTTCAAACCAGGGCCAATGTCCAGTCTTGTCTCCCTTATATCCCGGGTGCGATAAGATGTTTAAACTCCATAGAGACGAAATTCTTCTTCTTTTTTTTGTTTAAACACAAGAAAAAACATAGCAGAACGTTACTAGGTTTGTGTTTAAGAAAATATATCGTGTGTACTGGTGTGATAAGCAAATCCAGACTAAGTTTCTTGATCATAAAACCAAAAGAACTATCCTTTGCTCGGTTTCAACTAATCAGCTTGTAGTTGTGTTGTTGCTGTGACAAGGGAGAATCTCTGGGTAAGTGGTTAAAGTGGGTAAAGCGCTGGTTTGATAGCCAAAACCATTGATGATGGATTATTAGGACTAAATTCAAATCAAGAAAAATCACTCTAGTCAGTCTATTATTTTTGACTTCTGTGGTGTATACACGATATGAAGTATACTTTATCAATGCCTGACTCTTCTTCACTGTTATTGGTTTTTATAGTATAAATGCATCTGGCGGGGCATTGATCACCAGAATTATGACATTTAATTATTCTGGTGAAATTTAAAATATAAAAGATCCCAACACTAGCAACGAAATACTGATGTTCCGAGGATGACATTGAGATTGTGACATGTACAGCAATCTTTTGAGGGGATATATACGTTGCATGATCATTCGAAGCTGATGTGAAAGGCAAAAGTGCAAAGCAAGATCATTGTCATCATACTAAAGATAATTCTTATCTTGCTGTATGTTTCACATGGTTGTACGCCTACTTGTAATGTCTGAATTCTCCTCATAAGTTCAAGGATAGTGAAACTCGTTACTGTATACTAACTGATGGGAATGAACAATATGATAAACACTCGAGCGGGGTATATTTCTTCTGAGGCGTCTACTTAGTTTCTTATGAAATCTGCCATGTCCAATAGGTTTTAGATTCCAGTGTTTAAAAGGATCAAAATGACAGAACGGAACAGTTGCAGAATAAATAAATATCAGAAGAATGAATGATCATAAATGCCATAGTTAACAGTAATACAGACGCTTCAGAATAACAGAACAGATATAAACAGGTGCCTCAGCTGAAATACTAATAGTAGTTTTAGAACTAGTAGCTTTTCCCCCACCACTCTAAGACTGTGTTGTGTTGAAAGCATTTAAATTACTGACTGACAAGTTTTATAGCGAGACTACTGCGTTTACCGGCACGGACAGCACACTTTTTCAAAATAGAAATAAATCAATATCCGAATATTCCTCTGCATCCAATGTGCGGTATTATGAAATGGGGACCGAACACCGAAGGCTGGAGCTGTGCATGCAAATGATTGGGTAGACTGTGGCGAGCAGTAGAGCAGAAAATGCCCTTCTAAAACACGCGTCTTATTGGGGGGAAATGATGAAGCCGGCTTCGTGACCGACATAGTTGGATATTTTCTACTGGTGTCAAATGTTTGTGTTAGAGCCCAGGTGAAAGCTAGACATTTATTAATTTTGAAGAAGACAGTTAAGCCTATCATTAAAAAATGAGCACAATACAATTTTCCTATCCACATTTCTTCTGATTTGATCTTGTACCATACTAAACTAAACTTAGTAAATATAATAACGTTAACCGCTTTATGGCATTTCGAATTATCAATCTTTCTCATTTACTCATGGCGAAGTTTTCACTAGGAATTGAACTTTAACCGTAATTTCGGCAGAAGCTGTAATGACATGTCACTTTCCTGAATACCGCCTATAGTGAGATGATTAACAAGTTATTCTTGCAGATTAATGAGTTCGGTCCTCACTGAGTGCTGTACTATTGTGGCCCTGTACCAGACTATGCTAAATATTTGTATACCCGGTTTCTACACCGATAGAAAAATAACGGGTTCCCTTTTCCGTAGATTGTCACAGAGCAAAGTTTCTGTGTGTTAGGAAAATGTTATAGCTCGTTGTTTTTGCCAAATGCAATAAATGATATTGTTTGTACATCAGTAGAAGAAGAATGTGCAATTATTATCATCATCATTATTATTATTAGGTATAAGTCTTAGGCTATTGGATTGAGAGGGTGTTTCTAAGTATGTGAACAGTGCTCATTAGCACGATCTTTTGTATATCTCAAATAAAGATAGGATTTTCTTAATGTGTGTATCAGTATTTTTCTTAATCATTCGTAGCACTCCGACTACTACTATAATAATGGTTGTGTTTAAATGCCACATTCTTGCAATTTCTATTTCCAGATATTTATATTTTGAAATTTTATCAAATTCTTTAGCTGAGATGGTTTTATCAGACGGTATGGCCATGTCTATAAGATAGCATTTA
>VCCN01006870.1:10048345-10079122 GCA_006491835.1 Architeuthis dux | reverse complement strand
GCAATTGAACAGTAGAAATGTACGAGCACGCAGACATACCGCACACACAGACATCATGCAATTCGTTAAATTCAATATACCAGTCGCTTCTTCTTTCACACGCATTTACGGCTTCGACACACAGACACACATAACGCGCGTACACACCCAATCGTGCATCTAAACACATCCGCATGTGAGCACGAACACTGATATAAATGAACGTGTGCGTATAGGCGTGCTCGCTCAATGAAAACTACGTATTTTTAATGTGAAAATGTCCCAAGTTAGCGTCTTATACACACTAATGCCGTTTATACGCGTATTCGCTCGCACAAAGCTTAGATTAATCTGACACAAGCCCACAATTGTCGGATATCCAGTGAGGATCGAACTCACTACACGGATCTTCAAGACTAGTTTGCTAACCACTACTCCACGGCATTATGTTACGTTTATGTTGGTGGAAAGTTAAATACATAAATAAAATGTGCACGCATGCATAAGTGGAATTTCAAATAATGCATTAAGTTTTATCGACTAAAGTTAGTGAGGATGTATTTCCGCACATCAACATTGTGACTAACTTTAAACATCACAAACACACACGCACTCGCGCACACTTTACCAGCGGGGCGCAAAAGTATATATTCGGAATATATCTTTGCGGCAACCCTGTTACCAGCGAAGAATAATACCATATTTTCTATGGGTACATTAAGTTGGGGTTACATAAAACTATTGTACAGCACTATTATCCTTTATTGACTATAAGGTTCCAACTGTCAACCCTTCTTACCCTAGGTGAGAATAAGTGGATGCCCATGCATACACAGGTATATACATAGGGGCATATTGATCCTTATTTCGATATATGTGTGTTTATATGCTGTCTGCCCAAACATAACATAATAATAGGCAGTGTACCCACTACTTCACGAATGAATGACGATTACAATAGTTTTGAGTAGACGGACCACATCATTGTCTGAACAACATGCGTTCCCTTCCTGCCTCGATTGCTGCTTCTCTTTAGAATTCCATTCCAATTTATTCCTTCCCTTATAATACGCACACACATACACACATATCTTTTATGAGTGTGTATGTGTGTACCTGTGGAGCCTTTTTGTAATTTTTAAAAAGATTATTTTCTTTTCTTCTCATCCACATCACCTCAACACAGAAGCTCAGTCATGTCGTCCACTCCACCGCTGCCGACATAGTGAAGAAGACGCGGCTATTGACCCCCGTCTATCAGTTTCAAACACCTCCCTTGCCCCTCTGACACCAGCCCTCAATGTCTGCTCCACCTATTCTTCCTACTCGACCCACTCATTCTGTCTCAAAATCTCAAATAAAGGAGGAGGAGGGTGGGAGGGGATCTCTTTTTTCTCAATGACCAACACCTTTCTGTTCATCCCACTCCTTTCTCTAACACTGTCCGCAGTTCGGCCCAAATTTTTGAATCAACTCCGCTCAGACTGAGAAGGAAATGGGAGGAGATGATAATCAGAGAGAAGAGATGAAATGCCTCAGCTATTATTATTATTATTATTATTATTATTATTAGTAGTAGTAGTAGTAGTAGTATTCTCGTCGCCTTCGTTTGTATAATCACTGTAATAATAATCATCATAATAATAAAAGAAGAAATGTGTTATTCTTGTTTATTAGAGTTTCTTTTTTTTTTTTACACATTGGAACTTCAGTTTTATTTAAGTAATTAGTAAGTAGAGATGGATACATGTCTTTATATTTGTTGTTTTGGTAAGCTTGTTTGTCCGCATCAGCATGTTTGTTGTTGTTAGATAGAAGGAGCGATAAATAACTTAGTAGTAACCAGAGGTTTGTCCACGCAGGCTTTTAATGCATATTATTAATTGTATTTTTTGTAAATTTTACCAGCAACAAATTTTGAAATAAAGTAAATAAATTGAGTAGAAATAGAAAATGATAATATCGCATTTGTTTTGACGACTGAATGAAGAGATGTGATGATTTTTAGTTGACATATACTAGTTTTCTGACAATAAAAAAAGGTAAGTAGTGGCACATGTTTAATTTTAATTTTATTATCAAGTTTTCGGTGTTGCTGTTCCACCTCCCTGCATCCTTCGTTCCTCTCCTTAATTTTATTCAAGTCTGCCTCCTTTGTATACTCCCCATTTTGGTTACCTCTCATTCATTTCTCCCAATGTCTGCCCCCCCCGCGCTTTCTCCTCCCCCTATTTTTATTCCAATACTGAAACTCTTAATCAATCCCTTTTTATCCTAGCTTTTCTTTATTTTCCCCTCATAAAATATTTCTCTTCCCGCCCACCCTTCTTAATTAAGGGTGATCATTTTATATCATTCTTCCTTTGTAGTAGTACAATCTTTTTCTCTTTCCTTTATTCATTTTTAGCGGCAATTGCTCCGTGTCTAGATCTTCTCTAATCCTTTCTCTTACTTCTCCGTTCCTTTTCTTCTCAAGATAAGTATTCTTCATCGTCCTCTCAGTCGCTGTTCTACTCTCCTGTTAATCTCGCCATTTTCTTCTTCCTCTATCTCTACGCTCATTCTTTCTTGCATTTTACTTTCACTCTTTCTCTCTCTGCTTCGCTCTCTCCTTCTCTTTCTCTGACAGTCAGAAGTACGACTCGGGCTACACCCACTTGATGTCACGTGGTGCTCAGTTAACCAATCACAGCCACCGAGAGTGGAAGCCTTCATTTGCATACCATCTTGATGTCTCGGCTGGATGACGTCAGACCCCGGCCATAATTGCTTTTGTGCACTGCGCCTGGGTCGGTGCTAGTCAGTCGGATTTCGATGCCGCGGCGAAGGCAGCTGTGTGGCATTTGTTGTTGTTGGTGTGCTGAGGAGAAGGAGTGAAAATACAAACAAGACGACGAAGAAAAAAAAGAAAAAAAAACACGAAAGGGAAAAATACCACACAACAAGCAACACCACCATCATCAAATCCCACCAACTTCAAATTACTTCAACCAAGGATATATCTATAAAAAAAAATCTCTCTACAATATATGTAATCTTTATCTTATGAAATCCATACCATCATTCAACAAAAAATAACAAAGAAATATCACGATATCACTACCAAATTCTTAAGGAAATTCACCAAGACCTGTTACCCGAAAGGAAAATCAACTAAACACGGGAAGTCGACGATAACGGGAACAAAGACGAATTTACTTCAATGTACACGTTTGAAGTTAGCTGAAGGTGTATGTATATATAATATATATACCTGTTTAAATATATAAATATACATATTATATATACATTTCTTTATATAAATCTATATTATATCCACTTCTCCCTTATATTTTTGCGGATTTTGTCATACATAAATATATCTAAATTCCAAAGAAGGGAAAATATATGCATAAAAGGAAAACAAACGGTCGTTTATTAAAATAAAAAAAAATCTTAAGCTGATAAAACGCGACCTTTTTCTCTTCTCACACTTTCAACAAAAATTCTCTATCTTCATTTATAAACATCGGAGAAGTTTTCCACATACACACACATCTAAAAAATTTATATAACACAAAGCTCCACCACAACAAGCAAGTGTGAGGAGGGAGATTTTGCGTTTTATTTTTTCACAAAAAATTAAGTTTTCTACTTGTGTTAATCACACCCACCCCTCTTTTCCCGGCCTACTTGTGCTTGTCTTATGTACGGTCACCACAAACCAACAATATCCACACTTTCACAACTACCACCACCAATAATTTAACCCCAGATAGCATCAGTCTTTTCAGCTCTTTTTCTTCTTGCCAAAGCCTGTGTCCCAGGCGACCACCAATTTAAATACCCCCACCTTCTTCGTCGTTCTTTCTCCTGTCCCTGGTCTTGTAATGCCTGCAAGTCTGTACACAGCAGACATGAATGCTAACAGTGGGGGTCTTGAAGACCATCGCGCCATGCAGTTGGCTCTGGAGTTGACGATGCTGGCTGGATTAAATGCTGATGAAGACACCAACACCAACGGACTCTCAACTGCAGCTCAAACTTTTGAGGACTCAGCGCCACGGAAACGCAGCGCCAACATGACGGAATGTGTTCCCGTTCCGAGCTCTGAACATGTGGCCGAAATCGTTGGTAGACAAGGTGAGTTACTGGCTTGGTTGAACAAGCAAATTTCTGCACAAAACAACTAGTACTTCAAAAACATTTTGAGAAACTTCTCAACAATACCCTGCCGCTCTAGTTTTTTTAAGCCGTTGAAGAGAATCAAATTTTCTGGGCCTTAAACGACTTAGTTTTGGGGGTCATATAGAGATGATTCGCCGTTTTCAGTATCTATAAACTCTAAAATCCTAATGATAATGCTACCGTGTAGACACTCTTTTAATCGGAAAACAAATGCTAGACGTGCTTGCACTACTGAATAATGAACTTGTTTTTTGTGGGTAAGCTGGGTGACGCATCTCTTTGTTCAAGTGGATTCATCCTCTCCTACCTTTTATTTTTTTTAAAAATGTTTTTGCCAGGAAGTTCAGATAAATCCAGTCAAGTTCTGATTTTAAACTTTTTCACGACAAACTTTCTCTAATCTTACTGAATCTGTACAATTTGTGAATGAATAAACTGCTATACTTAAACTTCCACACTCCTTTCCAACGAGTAAGGATAGACCCAAAGCCTTTGTGCTTTTATACTCTCCCTTTTTGCAAGCCTTTCACTAGAAAATGCTATATCAAACAGTACAATACATATTTCCGCGGCTCTTAACACATTCTCTAGTTAGAAAATATTTCCACTCGACTGTTAATTTAGTTGACATGACTAAATATACCCATAAATAGAGGCAATGTTTAGCCTCGTCTTTGTATCTAACAGGAAATGCGAACACTGCTTTACTCCGTTCTATAACGATGGTGGAAGGTGTAGTAGTAGCCAAACAGATTTGTGTAAGCTTTAGTTATGTTCATGCTGCAGTATCGCGATTCGATGAAAAGTATCATTTTACTATAATGAACGAACCAGCCATTGCTGATTTTGATTTGAAATCTTAAACAAATCGGCTGAACAGAAAATTATTTCGTCTTTACTTACGAACAATGGCAAATGAAAATACAAATTCGAGCAATCCTATTATATGCTAACGCCTTTCTATTTCACATAGGATTAATTAAGCATTAGCTTTCAACTCTATACTCAAGCTTTCTCTCGTTATTAATAGAAAATTCTGTTTCGTTTTCGTAGCTGGAAGAATTCGCTAGTTAAGCCTAATTTTCATCTGAAACACGCGTTAGTGTAGTCCACGAGAAAATGATTACTTTCGTAGCATGTTTTATTTAGCTCTTGGCAATGAGTTCTTTGTCAGACGTAAAACATTACCCTTTCTTTTTTGCTCTTGGCTTTTCGTCTCGTCTACCAAGCACCAGTGAACTAAGGCAGCTGAACATAACCATTTTGGGACATCTGTCTACTTACAAGCACGCATCACGACTACTAGCTTGGTGTGTCAGTTAGTACTATGTACACGCTACTGTACTTCTAATTCTCCACTGCAACAAAAACGCCTAGTTACTAATTCTATACACGTTTCACGTTAAAAATGCATTGTCCGATCCCGAAATCATACCTTATCTGCTGTTTTACTGAAATTAATTATATTTTCGTAATTTTTGTAAACTAAATCTCATTGTTCGTTTAAATAGCCGAACCTACAGAGTTCACTAGTCTTTATGACAAATGAATATTATAGTAGATACTCTACTCCATACGAGTAAACTATCCACAAGTTTTATCCTGATAAATAGCATGTTGAATATTTGCTAAAGCCACTATGGTTATTGGGGACACGAAGCTTATAAAAATATCTATCAAATTTCACGTTGGTAAGTTTTACTACGCAAACAAAAAACATAAACATAGGAAACGCTGCTTTCCCCGTAGCAGACAAATCTTCCTCTACCACCACCTTCCGGTTTTTATCAACCAAAGGATATTTCTACCGCATAAACCCTTGTGTAAACAAGTCTTTATTTCATTTATATTATAACGCATTTCTCATCTTCGTAACTGGTATTCCTACATAACATTACCAATGCTTCTACTACTACTGCCTGTCATGGTTGTTACTCTGGAGACCACCTCGATTAGTGACCCGAATATATAGTTTACCAGTATTTAAAAATAAGTATAGTAGCACTCTTACCCCTGTGGCTGGTGTTATCTGTCCCCCCAACCCCTGCAATCGTGGCGACAATTTTCAATTTCTTTGTCCTCCTTTTCCGAGAGCGTGTAGTCTCTTTAATGAGAGCAAGCATCTAGCAGCACCGCCATCATTATTTCTATTTGCTTTCTCTTGCTTGAGCTCTTCTGCTTTTTCATTCTAAACTCCATGCTGTCCCAGATATGAATATTATTCCATTTCTTTTATCCACGCTCCCACTATTGTTAGACGTGTACGCTTTTCTAACAAATGTGTAAATTGACAAGTTGTACATGGACAAACCATTGTAGTATCATAGTATTTTGCACACTTCACTCGTTATAAACTATAGCTATCGTAATGAATAGGCTTACAGACAGGTATACGCAACCAATAATACTCGTTACAAAAATCAACACTGGCACAAGCATCCGTTCAACATTCTCGTAGAATTCCTTATATTCACTTGTCTGGTTAGACAAATGACGCATACATCATTGCAGACAAGTAAATTAAACAAATTTGTTCAGCATTTTCTTTGTCGCGTGTTCCTAGGTGTATATTCTATTTCCTGAAAGAAATACGATGCTAGTGTTCTCTGCTTAACTGTTCATAGCACACACTTCTAAAATCTTTCACAATGGCGACTAATACTGTTGCTCATCTTTTTATTAGTTCAGTAATGATTTAACTCTAAAATTTTGCCAATTCTCTAAAAAAAATAAAGCCTTTAAGTAGTTTTCATAACTTCAATGGCTTCGGCAGCGTACTATAGTGTCGACCAACGGCTATTCGCCCGTCCGCCCGTAGTTATTTATAAGGCTAGGTATTTTTAATTTTCGGTCTTTATTTAAGCAAGGAATTTTCGTTGTTCTGACTATACTTAAACATTCGAAATGGCTGTGGGCATGTTTGCACGGTGTCTGCATATACGAAAATATCTCTGAGAATGTTACCAGTTGTGAGCTGTGTAAGCCATCAACGTAGGCGGACACTGTGCTATTCGCCCGTACATTAATTCCCTTTTACTACTTCAACTTTGACTCGTTTTCATGTTTATGTCAGAAATACATTGACTATACAATTTAAATAAATGAGAGGAAATGCAATAATACCTAAACTTGCTATTAGTACAATCTTGGTAAAAACTGTACCGTTAGCTTACTAGTTAACTGAACGCGAGTAATACACTGATGTTCTGAAAATATTTTTGTTAGTGCCTAACCTGCATGAAATGAACTGGATGTTTAATGGAATTGCATGATGTCTTGTGTAATGTTAATCTCTATTTTCCGATGAATGCTATATATCCAAC
Organism: Architeuthis dux; assembly: GCA_006491835.1. NCBI lineage: Eukaryota > Metazoa > Mollusca > Cephalopoda > Oegopsida > Architeuthidae > Architeuthis > Architeuthis dux. The sequence goes on along the minus strand of VCCN01006870.1, from coordinate 10,071,653 downwards.
CATTGCTCTTCGTCAATGAAAACGTTGTCTGAATATCCACTAGTCTTAATTACGATACTGTAATGACAACGTGCTTCTAAACTCTAAAAAAAAAATCAGGGCTCTAATTATATAGTAGTGTTAACTAAAAATCGATCCCCCATTTTCTGTTGTAGGATTGGCCAGTTTGTAAACGTGCTGCGGATTAAAATGTAATGTTAAGGTTGCTAAATAGTTAATTTCAAGAGTTATTAGCTAGTTTGCTGTGAATTATTTGAAGGTTTTAATAACTTTCCCAGAAAGGCTTTTTATTAATAGAAAGAAATCTTTGCTACAGGAAAAGATGGCGGCGCCCTATTAAATCCATGTGCTTACTACTCTTCTGCTCTGATTACAAAGGACGTAAGATTAGGGTCAAGTAATCTTTCTACTCAGTTTAATTTTATAAACTCTTCAGTTTGTTTAATGATGCTCTTCTGTATTGTATAATTATCTCGCGAATATATGAATTCAGGAAATACAGTTTTCTCAAAACAACTTTCTTTGTTTCATTTTGTCAGCTTACGGTCTGTAGCCGAACTCTGTTTGACCCCGGGTTACCAGTATGTTTTCAACAAACAGAAGGAACACGACTTGCGTTACATTGCCTAAATTTACTCCTACTGCCCGCATTTAAGTGTTACGCATAAATTTAATTTTTTTTCGCGTAGTCTAAAAAAATAACCTGAATTTTTAACATCGCTGAAGTTAAACTTATTTCTTCCCCCTAAAGATTGAATTATAATTTTATTAGTTATTTGAAGTCTTCATAAATGACTTATCACAGTGTGTAGTGTTGTATATGGAATGCTATTAAATTCCCTGCAATCAACGAACAATATTCTAAAAAGGCTTTGCCTGTAAAGGGGGTGCGGGTCTGAACGTATTTACCTATAAAATACTGCATGAATCCATTCTTAGCACACACACAACGGATAAAGTAATATTGTACTTTAATTCCGAAAGTAAAACACTGAAGTTAATTAGGAAGAAATGCTTTGAGTTTTACTTGATAACCATGCATGCCCAGATGTTGTACTGCTGTTGTCTGACAGCAACACATCTGTTCAGTTGAGTTTAACCCTAAAAACTCAGGAAATACAAACTTGAAGTAATTAATCTTGTCATAATTTCTTTTCCTGTAATTTACCTGAATCTGACCCATAACCCGTTTTGTCACTTCCTTACTGCACCTTTCAAAGTGAAATATATTTTAGGTAACATTGAACTCTTTATTCCTAAACTTCAATTTTAAGATTGCACCTGTATAAAATGTGTATACTGCATAACCTGGCACATAATGTAAACTAAAACCTGCTATAATTTCTAGCATACTCGAATGAATGTATAGTGACCATGTATTCACTATTGATCATGCTGAGTGCCCACATAAATCTTGCTCATCCTTACAGTGATGAATCTGATAACCTATTCAAAAAGCATTAACTATAATCCTCTTTGCAAGGATGAAGAAAAACGATCTGTCAATCACTGAATTGTTGCATCAAAACATAACTTCCTAAGCTAGGAAGAGTTAAAAGTAATAAAAAAAAATTACCAGTGTTTACATTTTATAAGTTTAAATTTCCTTGGTTTTATGAATCTCTAGATGACTTTATATACAATAAAATCAATTTAAGACAAGCAAATTTGAAAATGCCTGAATCAGAAGCTTTTGCTTAAAAAATTTAATGTGTGATCAGTCTAGAATGACAATATTAGTCATTGATATTTATAACTGTACAATTAAAACTTAGTCTAAAAGCCTTTTTATCCCATTAAGAATTAGACTAATCTGACGATTTTTAAACAGTAAAAATTAAGTGGATTTAAATGCTTAATTTATCAGTTCCAAGTGACTTGTAAATTTGCAGTTTGGTAGAAATTTATAACTTAAAATTTGATATGTCGAGCAAGTACATTCATATGAAGATCTTTAATGAATCCAATTTGTAATTATCTTAAATTGCATTGGTACAAGGAATTGTGTACATCTGATTTATCATAATTCATGAACCTCAATGCAGTGCCTGGTTCAGCCTTGACTGTCCTCAGTAAAATTTGCAATAGTGCTCACATTTAAAACTAAAATCACTTGAAATGTATGCCAAATGACTAGTTAAAGTACCTTTTTAAAAATCTTCACTTTGCTTGCCTAATATTTTATCAAATTTGACTAACATTTGTACCCGGGCTTGCATTCTCTTGAGCTTGTGCATCAATCTACTTATTAAAAGGAAGGTGAACATGCCATTTGAATTACATGAGGTGGATGACTGTTTATATTGGTTATTGGCTTACATTTTTAGTAACTTCAGTTGCTTAACACATCTAATTTGGAGAAAGTGATGTTTTTGGAAGCTACTTATTTATTCCAAGTTTAAATGAACTACATTGGTTTTTTTTCTTTTTTGGTTTTTAAAGTCTAATAACTTGAATAGAGCCAATGCTAGTTTTTTACCGGCATAAGTTTCCTCCTGTGGTTAATTGACCCATAAAGTCTCTAGAATTTTTACTTTCACTGTAAAAAAGATTGTGGGAATGGGGTCATATATTTAAGTGTAATGTAGATAGTGTTTGAATTGTACACTTGCTGTTAGACTTCCCTTATTGCTTCTCCATCCAGATTAGTGTAAAGATTGTATGCCTTTTTAATTTTAAATTGGAATCTTAGTTTAGGTTCCCTCTACATCATGATCGATGCAATTTTATGTAGGACAATTTGATTAGACATTTTTGACCTTGATAACATTTGTACCCGGGCTTGCAAAATGGGCTGTCCATATTTACTAAGCATAGTATGGAACAAGGCCAGAAGAGAATGGGAATAGTTTTACAAGTTGGGAAGGCCTGCTTATGTTGCTTTCCCTACTTCAGTGTCTAGAATGAGTAATATAACTTCCTCCCTCCCCAGGTCAGGCTCCTGCATGGTGCACCTGCACCTAAACCTTTTACCTTGCTCTTTTCTACTTCATCCTCCCATCTAATCTTATTAACCTCCTAGTTTGCCACATCTCTATTGTCTGACTTGGTTTATTTTCATCACCCCTTTGTATTCTCTTTGCTGCTTGCTGTAATCCATACAAAAGCTAGATTTTAATTTAAAAATTCTTAGTCACTTGCTGTCATTTGTCATCAAACATTGAATTGCAGTTGCTGTAAAACTTCCACAAAGATTCATTTGCTTATGATTCCAATGTCTTAACCAAAATAGATAGCAAGAATATTTCTTCTGGCAAGATAACACTCGCTGAATGACTAGATATCATTCTACACCAATGTACTATTTTAAGTATGCTTCTATAGTTGAGTATTTGAAAAATATACCCCAGTACAAGCCCATACAGTTTACTGAAGATATTTTCTATTAATGTTAATGGCTACATTTAAAGTACACAGAACTTGAATTGTAACTATTCTGGACTTTACAAATACTAGTTCTACTGGTAACACTAGTCAAGTGACTAAAATTTCTCTTGAAATCAATTTAGATTTAATGTGGTTATACCGACAGCCTTAGCTACAGATCTTGCGCGCAAATGAATTCTAATATCATTTGGATATCAGTTGTGATGTTGAAATGATTACCTTCTGTTAAAATACTGATAATGTCTGTTTGTTGCATAGTGCCACCTTAAACAGCCTAGCAACTCACCAGGTAGGCTGAATTGTTCTAAGGATGGAACTTCATAGCCTCATCCATTTATCTGTTGTTTATAGCTCTAAAGTTTAGAATGGAAGAGTTGCTTTTTCTCTACTGAGCTAATTCTACCTAGACACCTGCAGAATCTCCTACCATCACCCTTGATATTGCTAATGTTAAATCGGCAAACCTCAACCTTATACAGAACACTATACTGATAGTCAGAAATTGTTGATACTAAACTTTTATACCTAAGGAAATAGGTAAAACTCTAATTTAGTACCAACTGAGTTTCCCCATCCATTTTTAGACAAGGTTGCACATTAAAAAAAAGTCTTGTCTAGTCTTGAATCTCTCCCAAGGATAATCATTGAGACGAGATTACTTTATACAATTTCACTGCCTATTCGTTTGAATTTTTACAAGGTTCTTCAAACTGTAGTTCATTAATTTTTACAAGTTGTGAATTTAGTTCCATTTTTTTTTTTTTAATTTTTAAATTCTTTTTTTTTTCCCCCAGGTATATTTTTATGCCTAACTGTACTTGTAATATTGTTGATGGTCTGTGTGCACTTGTTCTGGTACCTGTAACAACATTTTGGGACTTATTTTTGCTAGGCTTTGCTGTACTTGTGTTGAAAACTGAACCTCTTATTTCTACAAACTAATACTTTTTGTACCTTAACAGCAGCAATTTATAATAAGCTATTGATGGTTATTTGCTGAGGAAATAGAATTGTACCTTTATTCCTTGATTGGAAGAAAGATTAGTCAATCATTTTAGCCAAAACTAGCAGTTTGAATAGAATGATTGAAATGTACTTTCAGTAAATAAAATGAAACTTTCTGTGGTAGTGATGAATGTTTTTATTAATAGTTCAACTTTTATAATAAAACTTCATAAAATTGCTTCAAATTCTTGCTAGATGGTATAAATTTAATTGTCAGGTTTTGTTTGTTCAAGTGTCTAAGTGATGTCACTAAACTTTCCTTTGTTCTGGAGAGTGGAGAATGAATCCACTCTGATGCTTGATTTAATGCATCCAATTTTCAAACAAACCTGACAAAACTAGTGAATTTGAAGTAATTCTGGCATTGATTTGTATGATTTTTGTACAATTTTAATTTCAATTTCATAAAGATCTTGGAATTTACTTTGATTTCTACCTTAAATTGCTATTAGATTTTCATATTGGCATTTTCAGTAATTAATCTAATTCAGTTGAATTAACTAATCAACATTTTTAAATGTTTAAGGTAGTCAACTTTATACTGTTTGAAACTACAAATTTCAATCTGCATATAGAGTACACATGATCATTTTGAACTTTGTGGGTCTTATGAACTTTTAAGATGGCTAAATTGTATCTTTGTATTTGATCAAGTTTCTAATGGTACTACTTCCCTTGTCACTTAGGGATAAGGTTATACTCATTTCAGTTATTACTTTGGAGTTGCCAAAAAATAAGATTTTTTTTTTTTTCAAATTTTAAAAATCAATCTTTAGAATTTAATTGCAGATGACGTACTATATTATTATGCATATCCATACTTATGACAATTTGAAAAGGGTAATCCCTGAAGTAATCGAAGTGAGGGGTAGATACTGGACCTGTGCATATACCTTCCCAGCCCCACTTGTGATGTGTACATGCACCCACTGTTAGACTTGCTGTCTGGTTTCTGACCCAGTTTTATAGGCTTTTTCTCAATGGGTGTTGAAAGCAGTTAGATTGCTCAGCTTAAAAATTCAGATATGTCACTGCCTTGGTGTTATTCTCTCTTAATCACTAGTAAAATATGTACACATGGTTATACACTTGTAGACATGTAATGTAATCTCTTTGATTAATTTCAAGTTTTAGTTAACCATTTAAATTCGAGGGAACACTTCCTAAGTAATGGACAACTTTAACTTGTCATCACTAAGCTCTGACTTGTCTAGCCTCCTGATTTTTAGACTCTAAAATCATTGCAATTTAAATTAACTGCAGAATCTTAACTTCAATTGATTTTTAAAGTGTTCATTAAACAGAATCTGAGAAATATGCGTGCAACTTTGGTACTTGCTCTTAAGTGCACTCAAATTTTATTCATAGCATTTTTAACGGATGCTACTTGGCTTTTAGGACCCCCCCACCTCACCCCCCTGATTAACTTCAAATGCAACTCTATTGATCTGTGGAACGACTACTATTAGCAAATGTAATCTTGAAAGATGCACTAGCATGACTACCAGTCTCTTGGAGTTTTATTTCTTGGCAATCTCTTGGAAGAAATATTAAAGGTAAAATTCAGTCCCCCTCTTACATAGAGAACTAGAATATTTGAGCTGATTATGAAAAAGAAATTGACTCCCTCCTGGCTGGTTTTTTTTTTTTTTTTTTTTTTTTGTGATGTATACAAAGTTTGTATGAACGAGTTAAAGATAATAAAATGGTCTAGTCCTTAGATCTAGTTGTATGGTTTTGAACTAGTCTTGTCAAAAAAGCACCTACTGGTGAACTCTTGCTCTATTTCTCATAAATTAACTTTAATAAATAATTACTTAAATTAACCATAACTCTTTGTTTAAATTCAAATGAACAATATCTTAAACCTTATGAAGTGATGCAGGATTCGCGCATAGATCCTTGATTCCTAAGGGCCCTACATGGGTTGTCTACTCCTGACTTCAGTGACTGAAAATGGAGTGGATGCCAATGAGTGGTACTGCATTTTCTCAGTTCATTTTGTATTGCTTTAAGGAAAGGTTCTATGGCTTTTTACATGTTTAGTAATACTTCTAGGATTGTTTTGATGGCCATTAACTTCATTGTTTTTCCGTGCTAGAAAAGGGTAATTAAATGTAAAATGGCTTTAATATTTGAACTGGTCACTAGTGCAGATCCTAACTGAATATTCAAAATTGATGGAAGTTGTTTAAAGATGCTTGTTAAATAGCAGGATATCTGCATAGTGACTTGCTTTATACTTCAGGTCTTTTTGAGGATTTTTTAAAACTGCTAGTCTTGAATAATAGCTTGACTGCTCATCACTCTTGCAGGTTATAGTATCATTTGATTAAAATTATTTGAGTGGATTAACTGAATTTGTTGCCAGGTATCAATAGGTGTGCACCTGGATAAACATTCTACTAATCTGATTACGTGTAACAATTACATGGAAATCTGTCAACCTGGCCTCCAGCACATAACCTGCAAAGTTTTTCTTTAGTCTCCTGTTTCAGGTTCCTTATTTTGGCTCATCAACTTCAGGATCACTGAACAAAATTGGAGCTTGGATCCTAAAGGATGTAAGCCTGAATAACCAATTGGCTACCTGATGTTGTCAATATAAGATAAAATGTTTGCCTCTTTTCTTGAATTATACACCTGCTGAGGCCTAAAGAATGGATTGGCTAGAATCTTTAGTTGACAACATCAAGGATGGAAAGAAGAGATGTTCTTGTCAGAATGTAAATCACTTTTCAAAGTTAGACAAGATTTAGATTTCTCTTCTGTTAATCTCTTTATAACAAATCAGTTTCTTTTAATTGGTAAGTCTAATATTTCAAGTCATGAAAAATTTAGCATTCTTATTTTAACGAATGACTACATTCTATATTTACTAAGTTATTGCATCTGCTCATATAAACTGCATTTTAGTTTTAAAATACTAACATTGGGTTTGAATGTTGTCAGCTATGTAATCAGTCTCAATGGATTGAATGTGAACATTTAGAATTAAAATGTCAAGACTCTAAACATAGTTTCCATGACTTTATGCTATGTAAGTGGAACTAGAAAGAGCTAGCTCAGTGAATTTTACACTTTTGAAAATATAATTTTAACACTTTAAATCTATAATCTATATGCTAATCTTTACTTGTTCATTTTTGTTCTTGTCAGGCTGCTACAATTGTAACCTTTTGTATTTGTGTATATGGTTTCCTAGTATATAATTTGCATAAATGCAATTGTAATTTTGGTCGACTATACTGTAAAATTTCACCATTCTTTTGCTTAAACTGCAATATTGAAATTAATGTAAGAATTATTGGCTTTATAACTGTTTGCAACTGTTCTTACCCCTGAGAAGATTTGGGTATATTTTGACATGTGAGTTTTTAAACTATCACTCATAATCTACATGGCAGGTAAATTTCCATAAGAGAAATATCTAATAAATTTGACTAACTTACAGAAATGAGACTTACTAGAATTTTGAGTTTGAAAGGCAGGATGCATTCTTTCAAAGCAAAGCTTTTTCTCTGGCAAGTTATATCCATCAAAATATGGCTGCCTAAACTTGTATGGTTTTACTGGCTTCTAGTACAATAGTCCCTGTACATGAATGCATACAAGTTAAAAACTTGTACTAACTTACATTTTTCCACCGGTTCTTAGCTGCAATTACAGGGCTTTAAAGGGAAGAATTTAACAGGTAATAAATAACCTGCAGTAAGTCTATAGAAAAGCAGGCTTCTTTTTCTTTAATTATTTGCCATTGCCTGGTATCATGAAGCAATCCCTAACTTGGATTAGAAATTTAATCTGATAATTGATTGTGCTTTAATCTAGTATTTTTGAAAGGTTGATACTTGCTGAAAAACAGGTAAAGGTCAGTGAGGTCTATTAAAGAATTGAAGTAATTTCACCTCCCAGTTGTAATGTTGGCAATTGACTTGATAACTTATAAAACTTTCAGTTTAACCAGATTTTGAGATGAATATCAATATTTGATTTATAACTTGCAAAGTTGATAGAAATATCTAGCTGTGGTTTAATCTCTAGATTAAAGTGAAAATGGGTCTTTACAATTGTTAATCACATGAATTTGTTTTCAATACTTTGTTAGTCTTCAGTTTTAAACATGAGTATTGAGTAATATGGCATTCGGTCTCCAAGTTTATTAGATGCAATTACTAACTTGAAAATGGATTATCCTTTTAAGTGTCCGGTTAAAATAATTTCCATTCACCTTTGTTTCATTTGTGCTCCATTCTCCTCTTGTTAGACAGGATATATGTTTGAGCCACTAATTCCCTTTTCCTACTTTTGACAGTTCTCTCTGCTCCCAGCTGATTTTGACTGACCTAACTTAAGATGTCTTCTGATTTGATTCTCAATCTTGCTCACTCTTACCAATCAGTCATGCAAATTGCTGTCCTTAGGCTTGAAATTATGGCTGTTGTACTGTCATTAAGTAGGACAGTTACCACCCAGTAGATTGCTAACCTAGTTGTGCTGCGAGTACTGATGAAGCTGAAAATTAGTCTCCTGGTCTTTATTTTTATTTTTCTGGCTACTTGATCTATTAGGTCAGTTTTCATACTCTCTGGCACAAGGTTGCATTTACTCTATTGGTCTTGTAAACAATTTATCTAAAGTATTAGTAGCCTTGTATAAGTATCAAGACTGTTCTAAATTTTCATTGAACACTTATACTTTGTAGGTGAAATGGAAAACATGTCAAATTGAATTTGGTCATTTGGTAACTTTGTTGCAAGCTATTGAGAGTTTAATCTTTTGGAAACTGAATTTTAAAACCTCAAAAGCTGTTATCAGGCTTCTAAGACCCTCTCTAAAGTACTTTCTGTACTATGAATGCTATCACTTCTTTGCTATTATGTCTATTTTTGTGCTATGGACAATTTTGAATATTTAAACTTGCATTTGTTGATCAGTGAGGTTTTGCTGAAATAAACTTGTTTTGATTTGGCAAACAAATTCTTAGCTTGTGACTTCTAAAAGCAAGTTTCCGACCATAATGCATCCATATATATGCATTCTAGGAAGTAGGCTGATCAGTTGCCTAGTCATGAAACGAGCACTTCTTCCAATGACTTTGTAGGTGGCCCAATGATAAGCTTTGTATTTTGTAGAATATCTTTAGCTGTTTACTAGTCTTTGGTCTGCTAAGGTTTGGACTTTGATCTCTTATTCTGTCAAGTCTCTGATCAGAAAGTAAATTCCTTACATTACATTAGTTGAAAATGCTGACAAGGATCTTAGGAATTAGTTATGGGTCTTTGACATTAACTTTGTGGAATATTCTTGAAATGGACTGGATGGAGTCTTTTATAATACAATACTTGCAATTAATGAAGTCTAACAAAGCATTGACATGGAAGATTTGAGATTTAAAATAGTAATAAAATGTAAATGGGTGGGGACATTTAGATTATTGCAAATTAGATGCTCTCAAAACATTCTGCAAATCTTGGGACATAGATTTATTACAATTCAGATAATCCATTAAGATTTTCTTTTTTTTAAAAATTCTGATTTAAATAACTTGATGTTTCTCTTATTTCAATGGCATTTTATAAATTAACTTTAAGCAATGAGATAATGGATGACTAGTGCTGAGGTGGATAGAACTGATTGTATCTCTTTCCACTCCATCCTCTGAATGTTTAATCTTTCACTGATACTTTTAACAAATTAACTTTAATAAATGGCCATATGTTTCTATTAATCTTATCCTTTAGAGAGGGTCTTAGAAGCCTGATAACTGCTTCATCTAAAAAGAATGGTACTATTAGTGGAAACCATCCAGTGACCCAAGTTTATGCATTTGTGGTAAAGTTTCATGCAAGGCATGTAATTCTTGAAGTAACTGTAGCCCCCAGCAGTTAATTTTCTCAGTAAATCATGTTTACTGCTGTAAAATTTAGGTAAGTCTTGCAGTCTTACTGTTAATGGAGTGTTATTGAAATTTCCCCAATTAAAATGCTATATACCAGTTAAGTAAGTTTTTCCACAAGAGTTGGCTTTCATATTATTAAAATAATCACAAACTTGAAATTATTGTAATATTGTATTACATGACTCCTGTTAAACTCGGATTCAATAATCTTAGAGCAATTTCAAAAACTGCAAGCTTCAGTACAAACAGTACTTTACTAAATTATTATAGAAATATTAAAGAGCTGTAACTTAAAAATAAACTTTTTCCAATGAAGTTTATTTTATAGATTGATGCTACTGCTAAACTCTTAGCTTCCAATGTAAATAGCAGTGGCAAAGTCTTCATTGTCTGCCCTTTGTATTAATACCATAGACAAACATGAATCTACTTTGTAAAGTCCTCTTTACTCGGAAAGCATACTAAAATCTATATGGACAGAAACAGCTCTAATTATCTTAAAGCATTTTTGCATGTCTGATCTTGGAAGTCTTGTAGCTAAAATCTTTTTTGGTACACAATTACATTGAGGATTTAGGCATTAAAACTTTAAGATGTGATAGCTATGATAATCAGCTGATATCATTGAATAGCCACTAATGTTCTTTGCAATGGTTAAGATTTTTAAACTATCAAGACTTGCTTTAGTGCATTATAGCTTGAGTGGTTGCTTTAATTTAATCTTGTTCAGCTTGGAATATTTCATGTATCCCTTTCAGAATTCCTTCTATTTAGCCAGAAAAATACTGGAGGGTGTGTAATTTCATTCAAAAAATGGGTATTAGAGCAAACTCATGAACTCTCGGTTACTAGTTTGTATAATTTTGGATCTAATCAACTTGATTTGTTGCCTGAAAATTAGCATATATGAATGCTTGTCAAAATAAGCATTGGCCTGATTCAGACAATACTATTAAGATATGTCAAATATTAAAAGCTGTTTAAATTTTGGCCAATAAACTTAAATGAAGAGCTGTGCATTGAGTCTATCATATCTTTAATATTTTAGTGTTTGAGCATTCTTGAAAATCTTTTTTACTGGTGATATCAAAGTAGTGGCTCTTGTTTGCAATAAGCTTTTGTGTAAATGTAGCTTTTTTAATAACTAGGGTCTAATATACAACTCTTCCAATCCTAAATTTGCTTCTTAAAGATCATTGAAACCATTTGTGACATAAATCCTTGGCTATGTTTGTAAAAACTTGTCAGTGACAACTTGTCAATAGAGCATCAGTATATTCATTTCTTTTAGAACTTTAATACTGTTACTGAAGTTTAAGTCCGAAAATGACAAGTTATAAAATTGTAATTAATGTCTTTATATCTGGCTAAAGATGTTTTAGCAATTTCAGCAAGTCTAATGGATCAAATTCATATCTTCTATTTTTAAACATTTCTGTAACCTTTTCCAGTGCTATAGATGTGCAATCTTTTCTACATGTAGCTAAATACTTACCACAATTCTACCTTCAATACATAATGACTTGCTAGAACCATTTTTGGAGTCTAGAGTGCTTTTACCTAAACAGAATAAAGCAGTTGTTGCCCTCATCTCCTACATGCATGTAACCTGGTTGAACTTAAAGCTGAGAAGGCCTTGACATTTATCTTAATAGCATGCCTGACCAGTTGTAAAAGACTAGGGCTTGTTCAAGTGAATGAATCTTTAATAAATGATATTGGTTTTGATAATGGATTAAATATTGCTTTTGCATGAATGTAGGCTTCCCTAAATTTTGTGTGTTACAGCTTCAAATTTAGCAGCTTTTGCATGGTTGATTTTAGCTAAATAGCAATTTGACCCCCCCCCCATGTTAAGTTAGAAACTGGAATAAATTGTTAATTTTCATACAGCTTCAAGTATATACTGATGAAATTGTTAATCCACTTTTAAAATGCTTGTAAGTGTTTGAACTATAGGTAAATCTCAAACAATAAATATTGTATATCTCTCCTAAAAACTTAACATGCCTTAAAAATCCCTTTTTAAGTTGTGTTTAACATTAATAGGTAGTTGGCAAATGTTTGAGTGCTGGCTTGTTTTGCATAGGGATTTTAGGCTTTCTTTCTCAGCCATAATGTTTTCATAAATGGTTCAAGTTTTCTAGTATAAAACTGGTTTCTATATTTCAAACATTTTAGAGCTTTAGACTTATGCAAGACTAGTGCATTCATAGTCAACCATGAATGAACCTCAGTATAACAATTCTTGATGTCAAGCTTGATATTAATGGCATCACATACTTGATTGTCCTTGAGCTAAAATGAAAGGATTAAAAATAGCTCCTAATTGAGAATATTACCTTTATAGATAAAGTTTGAAAACTTACCCCTGTTTAACTCGAATGTTCCTCTTCAGCAAATGCTTGAGATTAATCTGATAAAGTTGCCTCCACTGTTATCACCTGGTTATGTAATGCTTATCTAGTATCTCATGCCCATACTTGCTTACCTCAGCAATTGCCTAGTTATGTAGATGGCATTATTTAGAGTTTCTCAGACTTTACTTCATTCTTAATGAAAGCTCTTGTGCTGGTATTACTGAGCTAGATAGTAATACCTTAGATTTTTCTCATCTAAATGTATTTAACATTTTGAACTAAGAATTGCTAGATTAAATGTTCAAATTAACTTATTTTAATGAGCCACTTTAAGCATTTCACTAATGGTAGTTTGATGTTATGTGCTACTTGTAGCTTTTTGCAGAAGTCTGGCAAATTGATGAAGCATAATTGTAAGACTTGAAAATCATAATTACTTTTGTAATGAAGATAAATGAAAACGTTACTTCTAAGTGTTGCCTAGCATTTGGCATATTTAAAGTACAAATGTTCTACGTAAACAAAACTCTGAGCTTTAACCTTGCTACAGCTTAACTTCAGTTACAGATAAATCCTCATAGCATGTTTATTTTCAAATACCATGAAATCTTGCTCATGATTACTGATTATTGTATAGCTTTTGTATGATTTAGTTAAAAACTAAAAGTGCAACTGTCTTGTGATTTATTTTATTTTTTTTTTTTTTATTTTTTTTTTTTAAAAAAAGCAGATTACTAGTATGTACACTTTTCCACAGCAGTTCTCTTGCCTTTGGGGGGCTTTCTTCTATAAATGTTGTGCATATGTTCTTTATATTTCAAATTTAAAAAATCCACTTTTGAGAGCTTAGCTTTCCTACATAATTTCAAGCTTCAGTGCGAAAGGTAGGCCTGTTGACATTGCTATTCTACAACTGACAGCCTCTCCCCTCTGCATCCTGCCAAACATTAATGGTAGCATTGCAGTGGGTTGTAAGCAGTTATCGTTCTTGAATTGTAGTGCTTGTCTCTACGCTGCCTACTACAAAACAATGTTGAACTTGTTTACATGACACTAGCTGAAGTATGAGAGGGTGTTCTGTTATTTTATAACTTTATTTTTTACTATAAATGCAACCATTTTTTGTTTGTCTCTAATCTTTGTGGTTCGTTTTGGTTGTTGCCCTTTTTTTTTCTTTCTTTTTAGCTTAAGCATCATGAATATAAAGAACATAAAAATATCTTAAGATTGTCAGACTGAAATAATTCAGCATTTTCATGAACATTGAATGATATGCATTAGGTTTCATGTAGCAAATGTAACCATTTTAAAGAAATTGAATTTAACTTCAAGTTTTTATTGCTAAGAAGCTTTCTGAAATACAAATCTACAGAAATTGCTTTTAGATTTTGATAGTATAGATAACTTAGTTCGATGCTAAGGCAATACAAAACTGTCATCAATTAGGTATTTATCTTAGTTAGTTCAAGATTTTTCACCTTCATTTGTTAAGTAGATTCATTGTATTTAAATGCTGACTTGACTGATCTGCCCTATTGTTAGGTCAAATGCCATGTCACAAAATAACTTGTAGATCACATGTACATGAAGAAACTAAAATAACCTTAATGAATTGGCAGAATTTTGATAAAATGGTTGCTGTTTCTAATAAAAGACTTAGTTATAATCCTCAAACTGTTTTTGTCTTATAACTAAGTTTATCTCAAAGATTAGTCATAACTTTTATTCCAAATTAATATAAATGTGAATGCTTAGTTATTAAAACTAAAAATTAAATTAAATATCAATATTCTGTAATTTAAAATTCTTTCGTTTTTAAGAATCTGGCATTTAAAAGCTAGAAAGTTTTAAACAATATAGATACTCTGACTGATCCTTTTTGGGAAATTGCTGGCAAACATTCTAATGAATATCATTTCCCTCCTTAACTAATTTTCATGGCACTAAATATTTTAATGCAAGCTATTTTGGGTAACTTTCGATGTTTATTTTTTAACATTTTCTTAACGTTTCTAAAAGTGCAGTAGATAGTGCAAACTTGACTTCTGCTTTTAGAAATGTCTGCCTACATGGATGTCAGTATTGCTGCAAACAAATTTCTATTCAATTTGTACTTGGGACTTTTATACTGCACAAAAATGTCTAATTGAGAAAGTATAGGATTCTAGGCTTGAACTTCAAAACGGAAGTAGAGAATCCCTGGATAACTCGCTGTTCCCTTTGATTATTTTCAGTGGGCATTTGTATGTATAAACTATGTCTACTGCCACTACTTGTCTCTATAATAGCCCTCTGCTTGGCTTGTGACTCTGCTAGTGTGAACACATTCTTTTTCCTTCCTGCTGACTACACCCACCTAAACCTTTTTAGTAGCATCACTTGATAATTGCAAGGGAATTAGTTTTTTCACTTTCCTTTTTCTCCTGAGCTGTGTTCAATACAAGCAGTTGTCTAAATTAGCCAGCTTTGCATTTTTGTTTAGCATCACCCTTTTCTCGGTAAAATGTTGTACCAATGTGGCTGCTGTTTATTTTGCCAATTTTTTTTTTATAAATGTAGTGGTTGTGCTAACTTGTGAATGCAAGTAGTTTTACACAGCAGCCAAGATGATCATTTGAAATGAAATGTTTTCTCTAAATGTTATTTTAAGATAAGTTTTTCATTTTATTTTGGATTTCAATAAATCTTTTACCAGTGATTTATGTATATGTATAAAAATGTATGTAATCACGCGTGTGCACACTAGGGAAGAGTGTTTTTTTTTGGGGGGGGGGGTCCTAATTATAGAAATTGAACTTTAGGCAGGAATTGTTTTTTAAAAAGTATAAAATATAACTCTTACTATTTAATTCTATCTTTTTCAGGTTGCAAGATCAAAGCCCTACGAGCAAAAACAAATACATATATTAAAACCCCTGTCAGGGGAGAGGAGCCAGTGTTTGTGGTGACGGGTCGCAAAGAAGATGTTGCAGCTGCAAAAAGAGAGATTCTGTCAGCAGCAGATCACTTCAGTCAAATCCGGGCCTCTAGAAGGAACAACAGTGCTTCGGGTGTGTCTGGAACAAGTTCCAACTTAACTCCTGGTCCCCCCAGCCCTAATACTCCTGGTCAGGTGACTATCCAAGTACGGGTTCCTTACAGAGTTGTAGGCCTTGTTGTCGGCCCCAAAGGTGCGACCATCAAAAGAATACAGCAACAAACACACACTTACATTGTAACTCCCAGTCGGGATAAAGAACCTGTATTTGAGGTCACTGGACTACCAGAAAATGTGGAGAAGGCACGTCAAGAGATTGAAAGTCACATTGCAATGCGCACAGGTGGTATAATAGAATCCCATCATGCACAGGATGAAAATGATTTTCATACCAATGGTGTGGATTCGGGGTTTCATGAGTTGGGCACAGATATTGGATCTGTTTATTCTAAAACAGCTAGTTCAACATCTGCATTTTCTACCTACACAAGCTCAGGATTGAATGGGAGCCTGCTCTCACGGCGTAGTCAGGAACCCACAATCTTTAACTTTCCACCTGTCACTTCCACTACTTCCAAACTGACCGATACATATAACCCACTGACAAATGGATTTAACGCCTTTAACAGTTTTAATATTTATGACAACGATGAAGGAATTAGCTCTCCGTCTTTCGACCCTGTCCCGTCCCCAGCGGGGCTCTGGCCAGAGTTGAATGACACCACAGCTCCAGGCCGAGGGACATCACTTGTCTCAGTGTTCACTTCAACCGGTAACAACCCTACAAGTACAAATACCACCTCCTGTTCGTCTGTCACGAACGTGCCACCACTACGAAGGAGCAGTCTTGGTGGAAGCAACACCACTCCGCGTCTTTCACCCACTCTAGAGTCTGCTTCTGCCATGGCAAATGGTTCAGGTACTGGGAGTTTGACAGCTACCACCCTGGGTGGTAGTAGCAACAGCTTGGACCACCACCCGATGCTTAGACGCATACGGAGTGACCCTTTGACCGGTAGCCTTGCTGGCGTGTCAACATCTTTCGGACCTCTACCGACTTGTACCAACAATTATGCTACTACCTCTACAACTGTCACCACCATCACCAGCTCCTGCCCGGATTCTCCTCCGGGTGGTGGCGGTGTTGGTAGCCGTCCCAGGCGTCACTGCCTAGTGTGCTCAGAGAGTGAGGTAGTCGCAGCCCTTGTACCATGTGGTCACAATCTATTCTGTATGGAGTGTGCCAATCTTATAGTTGAGAAGCCAGCTGTGGAACGACTCTGTCCGGTCTGTCAACAAATCCCAACTCAGGCAATCCGCATATTTTCTTAACATATTATTATATATAAAAATATATATATATATATTAAAATAAATTCCAAAAATATATATAGAAATATCTGAAAGATACTCATTCTTCCCGTTATTCATGAGATTATAGACATCCATGCATATTAAATATTAAGTGTAAAAAAAAAAAAAAAAAAAAAAAAAAAAAACTTAAATACATATAGTGGAAGGAAAGAGAATATACTTAAATGTAAAGTATTACTAACTCAAAATGAGTATTATCCTCCCATTTAAGTGTAATCTCCTATGGATGTGAAAATAGTTTGTAATTTAAAATGTCAGACGACAGGGCTGGGTTTATATCTTGAGTAAAAAGAAAACCTTAACTTAATTTGCTGCGAGAGTATGATAGATTCATTTTTTTGAAAAAAGAAAAAAAAAAGAAAAATATGAATCTAACTTCAGTTTTAAATTTTTTTTAATTTTCATTTTTTTCCTTGAATGAGATGTGCGGATGAGATTTTGTTTTTAAATTCTATTTTAACCCAGCTAAATGCATATTTTATAGTCCACATAAAAAATAGCCTTTATTTTATTCTATTGAGAGCCAAGAAGAGGCAGATGATTGTGATGATAAGAAAAAACTTAAAAAAATCTAAAAATCCACAAAACTATAACAAAAATAAACAAAGCAAGTTTATGCTTTCTAACATATATTTGTATAAATAGTACCTGACGAATTTGTTGCACAACTAGAGAGTAGCATTTTCTATTTTAATAATATTTACGAGCTGTCTGTGTATATGTAGAATAAGTAAAAAAAACAAAAAACTAAAAAAAAAGAAAAAAAAAACAAAACAAACGTAAACATTGTCAAAAAAAAAAAAAAATAATTAAAAAATCTACCAAAATTGAAAAAGCTGCAAAAAGAATAAATACAAATACTAAGATATTTTTATTTTGAAGGCCATTCAAAGTATCGGGGCAAGATACTAAAATATATTTCCGGAGTCAGAAATTGTAAAAGGGTTTTATTTTTCTGTCTTTAAATAAAAATGTTCTAAGTTTAACACTGGCTGTTCTTATGCAATAATTTTTGATCTTCGGCACGATATCCAAAGGTCGTCTTTTATGAAAGGATCCTGTGTGCATGGTGTATAATTTCCTATTTTTATTTTATTTTTTCTTCCTTTCATCTTGCGAAAGAAACTTCCCTATCCCCACTCACTTCTTACCCACCATTTGTCCCTTCCTCTCCCATTCTTCAAGGCAATTGCAGCAACAAATCTCTCGTCCATGCCTTGTCACTGTCTGACATGCATCTTCCCTATTTTCCTCACATCTCAAAACCTTTTTAACCCACTACACATCTACGCCCAGCCTGCACTTTGGCTTTCCAATGCCTCACTTCTCAAAATTTCAATTTTTAATTTAACCCCCTAGAATTTTCTACGACTTTCTCATCTTACTCTTTGTCTTGATGTTATGTTTTTCCCTTTTTGTATCACATTGCCTTGCTTCTCCTGCTCTTATATTTTGTCTAAATTAAAATTCAAACTAAGGCAATTAGCTAAAGCCTGGCTTAAAAAAAAAAAAAAAAAAAAAAAAAAAAATCCTGACTGAAGTGCAAACATCTCATTAAATTTTATTTTTTAATTTAAAGATTTAAATAAAATTAACTAAAGTTACATTGTGAATATTGTTGGTTTTTATATATTAAAAATATATATTGGCTCTTGCCAATGAGTGGGTGTTCCCCGCCCTCCCCCCCCTTAACATTCATTCCAAAGTGTGATCTTGATATGGCTAATTTTTTTTTTTTTTTTTTTTTTTTTTTTTTTTGTAGTAGCAAGTTGCTTGCCTCATAAGAGGTTGACAAGCCATGTGAGTTCTTAACTACACTGCTGTGTGAATTATCAGCAAATACTGAAATTTATATAAAAAGTAGTGTTTTTTATAGGTGTCTAGTGCTCCCTTGAATCTCCTCCACCTGGATCAAATCTCCACATTCCACAAAGTCAGACACTTATTTCTTAGTCTAGCCTGTAATGCTATGACTTTCTGCCCTCTCCACCCTTAAAAATTGGAAATGAACAAGGCTCTCTGTGGCAGGTCTCTTGTTATTGTTTAATGCAGAACATAGCTTAGACCCAACTTAAAACTGAAGCTAAAAGATCAAAACTTGAAGTATCCTCCTTTGCTATACAAATTGGCTTTCTAATCTAATTTAAACTTTATAGCACATTTAATTCATTGTTCACTGATGCTTCTTTCTGATGCTAATGCACCCCCTTCCTCCTGGCTCCCATCTACCAAAATCATAATACAATGCAATGGACAGTTTGATCACTAACTTGCCTTTTTCATTCCTACTTCCAGCTGCACTCGACAAGTTAATACTACCACCTTATGACTGACATTCATTTTTTAAAAATTAAATAGCCTCAATGTTTTGAAATTCTGTCCCTATTATTTTAATGCCTGAAGCTTAAATTAAAATGTATATCTTTGAATCCTTGCATAGATATAAGGAGCTTTGTCAAAAAAATGAACACTCAGATTTTCCAAATTTCTTTACATAAATATGCAAGTTGAATATTTTAACTGAGTGTGCTTAGATGTTAAAGTATGCAAATCATTTCCAACTTCTTACATATACTCAAATTCTTTATTTAGTCTATTTGAGTTTCACACACATTAGTTTTAGTATAAAATTGGCAGTTGTTACTGACAATCCTACAGTACTTTGGGATTTCTGCACCACCATGCAAATCTATTCAAATTTGCTCAACTTTATTAAATTTAGACTACATTAATAACAATGAATATTTTCATTTGTGATGTAAATCATAAAACTAAAGTACCACTTTTCTAGTTAGGATAGTGCTTCATTAAAGCTAAAGTTATTGAAATAACCTTGTTGACTTTAATCAATATTATGGCCACTGCTAGTCCTGCCTTTGTAGTAATTTCTGCTTATCTTTGGTTCATTTTTACAAAATAAAATTGTTTATGCAAGTTTTAGTTCCAAGAATTTCAATAGGCTGTCATTGATACAAATGAAACATTGTGGATTCACTGATCTGTAAACTAAAGTCATCTGATTTGGTCAGGGGGCAACTTTGACCGTATGTAAATATTTCAAAATTACTTGGAAAAATGTTAGTAATGTCTCCTAAAATAACATTGGCAGCTGAAAATCTGTTGATCAGATATATTCAAAGCTGATAAAATATTAGTTTAAAAAAAAGCTTAGAAGCTGCTAAAGCTAATATCAGGGAAATATTCATGAGCACTATATTTTGAGTTTCATTTATTTTTCCTTTACAAACTCAAAATATAATCTAAGATTAAAATGTGGAAATTATTACTCCCACTCAAATTTATAGAGAAAATACTTCTCAAAAATTGATCCCTATTTAAAATAAAACTATTTTTATACTTTGGTTGTCTATGCTGCTGGTCACTTGTGTGATAATCCTGCATATTTCTGTAGTGCAACTTCATCTGATGTCCCTGTTCTAATTCCATATTTTATATTGCCCTCTAAACTACATGTTAACACTTGTGTGATCAAATGTAATATACTTGTAGGCATCTGTGTATACATGCTCACGTGGTCTTGCAGATTTAAATGCAGCTGCACACATTTGAAATTAATAGTTTTTTTTTTTTTAAAGAGTGGCTATTTAAGCCATGAGGAAGTCTTTCACACTTAACTTCAGTGATTTTTCTAGTTATAAAAGCTCTTAAATAAGCCATATATTGGTTAAGCAAACTTGAACACATCTGTGGCTAGATACCCACATATAGATAATTGCTTTTATATTCATCTCATAAACTAATAGGTTTTAAATAATTCTATACACTGGGTATCTAAATTGGTAATAAAGTATTAAGAACACTTTGAATCATGTTCTGCTTTAACTTCATAGCATTGTGTATAATGTTGATTGTCTTTAGAAATTTTTGTTCCCTAGTGTTCTGATGATCTACCCTACTCTGCCTTGCTTTGACAAATTATCTCAGCATTGGGAATGCTTTTTCACTTGGACTTTCTATTTTGCCTTTTCATCTTCACCAAAATTGAGTCTCCCATTACTTGCATGTCTTCAGTGTGCTCTTGCTCTATCCTACCTTCACACATCCCACTCCACACACCTGATCACTGCCCACCTCACCATTCACTTTTTCTCCTCCCTATCCTTGCATACCAGCTTCCCAGAAATTTAAGTCTGTTGCTGCATTTACCTCATCTGTTTTGGATGTTTTCTTTTTCCCCTCCCTTATTGACTAAGGTCAGCTATCAAACCCATGAAGGCAGGAACACTAGTCTGACAAGTGATCAGACACCATACTTTCCTTTTCAACTTTTCTTTTCTTTCCCTTTGATTTCATTCACTGTGTGTATGTGGGTGTGTATGTGTGCTAGAAAATTTGGGCACTTGATTTTTTTTTTTCTTCTTTGGAGAAAAGTAGACAAAATTAAGTTTTATGAAAGACTTAAAAATTTAATTTCTTTAGATATTTCCCTTCCTCCCAAAATCTTAAACTAATCTTCTAAAATCTTGTTTGACTGTGACCCTAAATGGAATTTATTGGCAGGGTTTATGTTTGTATATATGTACATGTATCTATTCTCAATTTGTATATACATGCATACATAAGCTCTTCCCTTGCTAATAGCTATGCAAAACTGATGGCCGTTACAAATGGCAGAGTTCATATGACAGAAAAATATATTCTGTACCGGCTTCAATAAATACCAGTTCATTGGCTAAGTGAGTCTTAATACCCACCAAACATCTGGCCAAACACAAATATTAAATGTCCACTCACCACCTTAATGCCACCTCACCTGAGCAACTGGAACTTTCATTCTTATGCTTTAGTGCTGATTAAGCACTTGTTTTCTATTTTTTTATATAATAGAAAGGACCGGTTTGTTGCTAGAGGTGGTTGAGGGACATTTAAAGTAATATAAAATTAAAGTTTGTATAAAACTGGATTCAAAAATGGCACTTTGATTTTTCACTCCTATCCCTTAAATATGGCAGGCCTATATGAGTATTTCCTTATCCACTTCATATTTCCCCTCATCCAAATCCCAGGTGACTCTGACTACCATGTATGTTAAATCTTATTACCATATTTCAAATTGACTTTTCCAAAACTTAAAACTAAGCTTCTAACTGCCCATTATTTTCATTATTTTTACTTCATCTGTCAGACATGGTTCCACTACATTTGGCCAGGTGTTGTTTTCATAACTGTGATATAAATGCACACGCGTTTTTAGGTGGCCAATCTTTTTTCTTTTCTTAACTTGGCATGTCTACTGTGACAAGGGCTGGTGGTGTAGCTCATCTAATGACAATTGGGTTTGTTTTTAGGATTTTTCTATCTTACTTCCGAGCTTGGCTTGGGATAGAGCTAGAGTTGAGCTGCCCACCTGGGCCCTGGGCTAGTCTTTCACACCTTTATGCCCAGTGCGGTCAGTACTTAGGTACTTGTCAAATCCGCAATACCCAAAAAAGAGGTATGAATTATCAACTGCCTTGACCAAATGACCAGTGTTGGCTTCATTGTCATGTTTCCAGTTTACTTGCCCATCCATGTCAAACTTCCATGAATATACTTATAACCCCCTTTGCCTATCCAAAGATACTTATAACCCCCTTTGCCAATCCAAAGATTTCTACAAGAAATACAAACATGGCACCTGTTAAATATTGATATAAAAACTAAGTATGGTTCTCTAATGTAAATTTTGATAATACTACAACACTCTTTAATGCTCAGTGACTCGTTAATCACTAAGGTGAATTAATATGGGTGAAATGCCTTCTTTAAGGGAGCCTATAATCTGACTTCTGATATTTATCATTTGCATTTATAGCTTGTGCTATGAATGCCTTATGACTAAAATGAATTTGCATACAGATTGTAATAGCATGAAAGCAAAAATATTTAAGTGTGTGTATGTGTGGGTGGGGCGGGGGGTGAACATCTGCAGCTATGAGCTCCTTGAGTGACAGAAGGTATTTGGTAATTTACAGACAAGTTTTGATATAACTGCAAGAGTATAAGGTGCCACAGTTTAACAAGATTTTTTTTTTTCTTCTGTAAGCATCTTAGTGGTAATGTTAAATTTTGTATCTTCAGTATCTAACATTTACTTGTAATTATCCCAGGTTTGGCTCTGCAAACCAAACACTCCCCAACTGTCAGACTGAGATGAGTCAGCCTATTTGCATATTGTCCACAGCTCTTTATGAGTATTATCTTGGTCATTCTTAATTTGTGAACTGCAAAAACTTATTTTTGCTGGTACAAAATATATCCAGACTTTTTGTGTGTGTGTGTGTTTTGTTTTTTTGGGGGGTG
>VCCN01006870.1:9929304-9943615 GCA_006491835.1 Architeuthis dux | reverse complement strand
AGAGAGAGAGAGAGAGAGAGAAGGCGGGGGAGCGGCGTGTAAGCGACAATAAAACTCGTTGAATTAAAAGCTGATCATGAGAAGTCGAAGAACAAGAAAAGGAAAGAAAGAGAAAGAGAGGGAAAACAGATTGAGAGTCAATGATAAGAGTTGTCAATGAGAAGAATTATTTGAGAGCTGTTGACCTCCTCCTCAAAAGGAAACACCTTCTTGAGTGTTTGTCTTTCTTGACATCGGGAGCCATTACCAGTAAACAATGTCCTGTCTCTTTTGTTGTCATTACAAGAACGACCGATTCTTGTCAGATCCATAAAACAAATGGGTAGAAAACAACGCCATGATTCTCCTAACAGCGGCGAGCCTAATGTAAGTCTATCTCATCTTGAACAAGCGTTGTGTGCTATCAGAAAGTATGCAGAGAGAGAGAGAGAGAGGGAGAGAGAGAGAGAGAGAGAGAGGGGGGGGTCAAAATACAAACAAATAAACAAGCTATAGTTGAGTTTGATTTATTGTAAAATCAGTGCAATGTCTTTCTCGTGAAGTCCATGGACGTGCTAATGACCAGGGCCGGCCCAAGCCTTCATGGAGACCTAAGCAGAATTTGATTTGGGCCCCCACCACCACTTGGGGGCCCTCTGGTTGACACGGGGCTCTATGCAGCCGCTTAGTTCGCTTATGCGTCGGACTGGCTCTGCTAATGACTGAACTCCAGTTATCAGCAAAATCTTCTAGCTAGTCATATACATTAATATGTGCACGAACATATGTGCATATATAAAAAAAAGAAAGAAAAAGCTTTAGGAAGCAGACGGTTGTTTTAATTTTGCAGTAGCTCGTCTATTTACTAAGTTCTTCTTGACCCTAGAACGGCCGACAGTCAATATATAGCAAACTACATTTAGGTGTTTCTATTTGAGTGAGTGTTAGCGCGTGTATAAATAGCGACAAAAAAGAAATCTAGTGCGCAAAATGGTTGAAAATAAAATATAAAATAATTTAAGCCGGAGTTTGGTAAGGCATCGTTTACGACATATCGTTAAAATAATCTTGGACATGTCATGAACTCACACTCCCTTGTGCTTTCCTCCATCAGTAAGCTTCTTGATCAGGTATTTTTCTGTCTCTATGGCGACATGACAAAAAGACTCCCGTGTCATAATCCAATCTCACGTTTGAGAATCAGTATCAAAAGAGGATCGAGGTCATTGATGGAATTTGAAAAAAAAAATCAAAACAACAGAGAATGGAATGGAATATGTTTCATGAAAACAAAAAGTACTTCGGGCTACGTGACCTATATCAATTTTTACGGCCCGGGAAAAAAAATCTTATCTTTCACAAAAAAAAAAGAATAAAATGCTGAAAAACAAAGTTTTTATCTCTCTGGTCTGCGATGACTGTTTGCCTAGCAGGGCATGACGCTTCGACTCAATCCCGTTATACTCTTCTTCAGGTAGAGTAATCTTGATTCAGCGGGATGTGGCGGCCGAGATTTAAGGAGGCAGAGAAACCTGCGATCTATTTGCCGGCGTCCTGCTTGGTTTCCAACCTGCATCAACACTTCAAATTCTCCAAAGATCCTGTTTCACTGTTAGAGGGAAAAACAAAGAATTCACGGGAACTGATGACAGAAGAAAAAATGGCGATGCGTAAACAATTTTCTTTTTGTTCTTTATATCCATATCTCTATATTTCTTTGTTGCAATTCACCTCATCACATGTTCACCTTTTATCTTTCTCTTCCTCTTCTTTCACTCTTTCTTTCTCTCATTATATTTATCTTATCGTTTTCTCTTGTGCTTTATCGAATGTGGCCTTGTGTCAGAACTGTCTCTATCTAGCTAGCATATATATTACACTTTCAGTCGTCGCCTTCTCTTTGTTAAGTGCCTTCTCTATGTGTACCTCTCATTTTACGAACTTCTTTTAAATTCTTCAATGATTCTATTCCACTCTCAGACAAAAAAACCCAAACAAAACAACCCCCAAAAACCCGATGTGGTTAATCATTCAATAGAAACCGTCACGTTAGCAATTTCTTTTGGTAGGATGGGTGGTGATCACTAAAAACATTTGAATTAAAATCAAAATAGGTGTGAACGCTACCGGGCACAAACTAATGGGACAACGTAGCAAGGGCTTACATTGTAAATTGCACCCCCCCCACTAAAAACCTATTTTGGGGAGGAATTCTAAAAAAAAACAAAGAAAGGTTTTTTTGTAGACATAGTAACGAGTCTTCACCCCTCTAGCCCCACTGGTGAGGCCTGTACGCGTGACACATATATATAGATAGATAGCCAGCCAGCCAACCAGACAGACTCACTTAAAAACTCAAGAAACCTATGTTAACTGTTTTGGTTGATGGTCCCCCTCCCCCCAAAAAAAAAGAAAATGGCGGGAACTGATGACAAAAGAAACCCCCCATAACAATGTCGATGCTTAAACAATGTCTGTTTGTTCTTTATATCCTATATCTATATTTCTTTGTTGTAACTCACCTCGTCACATTTTCATCTTTTTTCTTCTTTCAGCCTTTCTTTCTCTCACTATATTTATCTAATTGCCGCCCGTGTTGTGTATGTGACTCGCAGCGGTGTTGAGTCAGAAGAGAAAGGAATTTCACATCATCCAAACTTTAACCTTCTCCCCTGCCCCCACCAGTGCTGACACTAGAGGGTGCTCCTGCCCTACCGACCTCTCATTTCACCACCATTAACCTTTTCTACCCTACACCATGCACCTTTCTGATTAATTTCTATGCTTCCTTCCACCTTGCTTCGAAACCTCCTACTCAAACGCCTCCTACTACCTTTTTCATATGCCTCCTACCGTAACCAATTTACTCTGTTTCAACTTCATTCTACGCAGGCCCTTTTGTGATTGTATATTAATAACAGTTGTAATTCTGCACCTCCCACTTCTTAAGGTCAATGCCTCCCACTCATTTTGAAGACTTCGTCCCTTTTGTCTCTGTTTCTCTCTCTCGACTAACGAAACGTAGATGCTTGAAATTAGGGTTGCCAAATTAGCAAATGTTTGGGCTAGATCTGTCTGATTCTCTTCCAATCTACAATAACCGAAACTTTGGCCATTAAAAAATAATTAGTAAGTTTAATAAAAGTAAATGTACAATTTTCATTACTAATTTGTCCTGGAGTCTTAGTGCATAGTTACTTTATTTGATGTGCCCTTTAAATGAGTATATATAACATTTTTAGCTATAGAATTAGCTGTAAATTGAAAAGATTATCTGATTTTAGCCATTTTAAAAGACAGTTTTAGCTATAAATAACAAACCATACATGGCAACACTGACGAAACGTTGATGCTTGAAATTGCTCTGTTAAATACGTACATTCATATTTCAAGACATACAGCAATATCAATGAAACGAGGGTCACACAACAGACTGTTCATGTAGAATCCACCGTACATTATTTTTATATCTGCTTAGCGGTTACCGGCACAGAAAACAGATGGGCGAACCGAGGTGGGGTTTCGACCGAGGCAGCTTATGTTCATTGGGAAAGGCATGAATCCACTTCTCCCACCAGCTATGGGTAAGAATCACGCAGTTGGAGCCCTCTTTAACTGCAAGTCGATTCCATCTAACGTGGAGCTAGCAACTCCAACCCGTAAAACCTGCTACGGGAATCGCAATGTGGCCCTATGCTCCACAAGGAGTGTACAGGGGGGAATGGCAAATTGGGGAGGTTACGGATAGTAAGATTGCGTTGCAGGGGATACCTGTCTGCTTTGGAAATCAGTATTCGATACTAGATATTTACTAATCTTAGCTCAGACTAGGCTACATCAGCAGCAGCAGCAGCAGCTTTTAACGCCCGTCGTTGGACATAGACCTTCCGCAAGATTCGCTAGACCTCTTGTTGCAGCGCCAATATCTCCTGAACCTGTCGTCAGGCAATCTTATTTTCTGTCGGTCACAATTTCGCATATGATCTCTGGGATCCACGTTGTGAGTCTTGGTGTCCAGCGTTTGTCTGACATTCTTGCAACATGGCCTGCCCATTGTCATTTGAGTTTTCTAATTGATATTATGATATCTCTGACACTTGTTTTTCTCTTATATACTGTACTGTCTTGAAATCTCTCCATGTGAGACGCATTGGTTGTAGACCCTTCTTTTAAAAACTAAAGGGATATTTTAAGGCTTAGTGAGGAAACATAGAGATCAGGAAAATTGTGTTGCAAGCTTTCAAGTGGAGAGGGACGATCCAATACTAAATATTTACTAAGCCTATCTCAAGGCTAGGTGGGGGAGGAATTACTTGCCTTGAAATTGGTGCTGGGTGCCCTGTGGTAAACTCGCAACTGAATCATCCACTAGGCAAGCCACAGCGTTAAGTACTTCTTACTTGTATTTATCAACAATTCGTATTCTAGTTTTTATCTGTCTCTCACAACGGCCCTTCCAATCCATCTGTTGTTCACTAGTTTCTGCCGTTTAATCTCATATTTAAAAACAAAGTTACTACTTTTCTGTGCATCCTCCCACACATTTTTCTACTTCATATGTCTCAACTATTTTCGCCCTTGTTGTTATAATAAAGCCACTAAACCAAGGCTTATCATTCGTATGTCAGCCATCATTACATAGATTTGAGAATTATTTGGGCAATCGAAGGAACCTCTTTATTTTCACCGAAGTCCATAAGAATATTGCTAAAATCCCCAACCGATGTTTATGTCTGTGGAGTACATGTAATTCAAAAGGATTAAAGTGGGTTGTTATTAACAAACACAGATAAGAAAAGAGACAACTAAAAGTAAGGGAAGCAGACCTCTAGACTCATAGTCCTGCAGAATCTTTGAACCTAGACAGCATTTTCCAATAGATTGGAAAGAGATTTCATCAGCTTTTCCACGGTGTATCTTTTCAATTTGTATTTGTTAGGCAAAGTCATAGCCAACAGACGTGAAGATAGGTATTCCAGCATACACTGTTGGAAAGCTGATGAAATTCTCTTTCCAACACTCACAAACACACACACACACACACACACATGAGAGTAATTCCCTCCGGGTCACAATAGTCTTTTGAATGTTTGGAATCGGTATTTGTGTACCGATGGAGTGCTCTATGAGTATCGTAATACTCAGAGCTTATAATATAATAATAACATAATAAAAGACAACAGATATACACATTTCATGTAAAACGGACAGGCAGTTGAGACTCTAGTAGCCCTGAAGAATGTATGTATAAAATAATCCCAACAACTGGGTGTTATGTTTTACATGAAATATGTACATTGGCTAAACTGGTTTGTACAGATGACATGATATATCGTTAGAAAGCGAATTTTAGTGTGTCAATTTGTATCTGTTGAGCAAAGCAAGTTAGAGACAAAAACGTGAAGGTAGGTATTCCAGTATTTTCAAGGACATTTTACTTTATAGTCCACAGTCTACGGATTGGGGATTTAATTCTTGGAGGATGTCACAATCAAAACCGTGAAGGTAGGTATTCTCACATGAATGAATTGCTTGGCTTCGCGAACGAATATTTTTGTGAAGGGTTTTCCACAGCAGTAGGACCATAGACGTCGGACTACAGGAGTGGCGTGAATAGGCGCAGAGCCCGTAGGTCGTAGGTTTGACAGGAGTGTCATTCACCTGGTAGATGTCCGCGCTAGCTATGGGGGTCTGCCGCCCCTTTGCGGGAATGTTTCAACAGTAAAGATGACCCGTGGTTAAACCAAAAGACGTGATCATTCCGTAGTTGGTAGATTCCTGCGCTGGCTATAGAGTTCTACCGACCCTTTGAAGGACAATCAGGGCAGTACGACTGTCTGCAACTTTGATCACAGATCCTCATGATAGTACGACTATCTGCAACTTTAAGCACAGGTCCTCATGACAGTACAGATCCTGGTTACTCAAACAGAAGCAGATGTGCGCTGACTATGGGGTTCTGCTACCCCCCCCCCCAGAGGAGTGACCCGGCAATATAGCAGCCTGAGCATATTCGAGCCAAGATCCAGAACACACCTCTACGAAAAAACAAATCCGCGTCTATTTATCAAGTTTTATAGTAACGGTCCTGACTTCCTCTCCCCACCCACCTGTTAATAGATCCCCTCCCCTACCTAAGGATCGTTTTTCTTTTCTTTTTTCCCCTTTGCATAGCATTTGAATAGAGCTTTTTAAGCAATTTTTGGAACCGAAATAATCAAGAACAGAACAGTGTTAAACGTCTTTAGAATGTTTGTTAGATACGAAAATAATATTAAACATATATATATATATATATGTATGTGTGTGTGTGTGTATAAAACCCAATGTTTGTACGGATGACATGATATATCTTTGGAAAGATAATTTATTCAGCTTCCCAGCAGTGTATCTAGTCAATTTGCATCTGTTAGACAATAAAATCTAAAGCCAACAAACTTGAAGGAAGGTGTTTTACCTCTGTTTGGGTCAATTTCAGATACACGCGTAAGTTATTGATTGCAGTCTATGTGAGCCTCAATCCCTTGGTGGGTACACTTTTAGTTGATCATGTGTAATACAAAGTATTCTTCAATAGATGATATTGGCGGTTCCTTGGCATATTAATAGGTGTTTAACATCAAAATAGTGTTGACAATCTACAAATTTACAAATGAAATAACAACAGATTTATATTTTTTCGTTACAATTTTTATTTTTGAGAGATATATAAATCAAATTTATAAAGTTATATCGAGTGCCAAGGATGCTTTCTTTCCAATAATATATCATGTCAATTTATCTAATCTTTTTCTAGCTTGACTCTATTTTGCTTAATATTCTACAGGACTATCATGAACAACTGAGGTCTCCAAGTCAAATGCCAGATAAAAAGAATTGCTGTTGTTATTTTTGGACTATTAAAAACAACATTTTCCAGAGATTTACCATTCAGAAACACAAAACGTGACCAAATGCATGCCTTGTTATGTTGATTGCAAAGAGATTTGGTTATTCTTGCGAAATGTTCCTGTTTTTAACTCTCAAAACGAAGTGATTATAAGAAAAATGACTGTGTGTTCAAATAATTATGACAAGTAGTGGAGACCGGAGCTGGTTGGTATATGAGGCAGTTTGAATCACTTGCTTTAATTTGTGTTGCCACCACTCATAAACATAACAACAGATTTATATTTTTTCGTTACAATTTTTATTTTTGAGAGATATATAAATCAAATTTATAAAGTTATATAAACTCGCAAATCTAGAGTGGTCTGATATATATATATATATACCCTGTGTTCTGCAGAAGTCAGGGTGTATATTCTCGCAACCTATTAACAGCTATTTTCCACACATGCGCCACAGATATGGCCCCATGACAGACTCTTTTAAAATAGCAAACTAGTATCTCAGGTCATCGCTAGTGAGCTGGATCCTCATCACCAAGCGCCCCGGTATTGTGGTCTTGTACTGGACTAGTGGCTATCAGTGTCCCAGTATAGTAACGCAGTAACGCCACTACGAGGCACACCTGCTGATAGGGAGGCACACACGATCAAAACAACAAGTGATAAGGGATTACAGAGATCTAAGTCAAAGGTTGCTGTCTTTGATTGAGAGGACGCAAGACATAAACTTATATAAACAATAAGCAGCAGGATGGAAAGTGGCATTTCATTGTTAGTGAGAACATAAGAACGCACACAGACGACAGCACAGTGATACAAAGAATGAAGAATGAGAAATCTAAACTATCCTTTATAGATAAATAAACACTGAATGCAAAAAGTCTCATTTAGATCAGACCACTCTAGATGTGCGAGTTTATGCCGCACTAACAACCGTCCCCAAGTGAGTTATCACATTAACAAAGTCTTACAGCACATGTGACTCAAACTTGGAAGAAAAATGTCGGACTTATTTTCTGCTCAAAACGAGACTAATAGTGGCGTCATCAAGTGGTGGCAACACAAATTAAAGCAAGTGATTCAAACTGCCTCATATACCAACCAGCTCCGGTCTCCACTACTTGTCATAATTATTTTGATTGATTCGAAATTTCAGTTAAAACCAATACGCAAAGTTTGTACCATTAACAACATTTTAGCATAAGCATTTGGTCAGAATTCTACGTTACGAGGCACAAAACCATTATATCACAACCTGATCCTCATTGGATGTCCCATTTTCAAGGCCTTGAGCTACATAAGACCGAGATTTGTACGCCAAGCCAAGTATCTTTCCCCCACGTTAAAATTCTTCCATTTTAAGTTGGTTGTGCTGTACACCCTACTATTGTAGCCGTCTTATTCTTGTGTGTGTGTTTTGTTATGCTTACATAAACCTTATTGTCTTCGCTTCGAATCTATGATCACAACTTTTGTTCACTTGCCAAATCTGAGATAACTAATTATATAAACGTTATCAACCAGTGCTCAAACCCCCCCACTCTTTTTTCTTAACACATTTTGTCCCCCAACTTCTATATTCACTTATGTCTTTTTTTCTTTTCTTTTTTTTCTAAAATTCTTACTATTCCTCTTTAAATGACGTCTACCTCCCACACAATAATTTTTTCCCCTTGTCTGGATTGAATAAATTTCACTCTTAATTTATTTGTGCCCCCCACCATCGCCCCAGTAGTTCTCTAGCTCCTACTCCTCTTTCTTCTTTGTCTCCTACTTCTGTATTCCATGTCCCCCACCCACTATACCCAGTTCTTCTCGTTGTTTGTGTCTTCTTCATTTATTCGCTCCATTGATTTTCATTTCCTGTTGTTACTGTAGCGTGTTTACTTTCTTTTTTCTTTCATTCATTTCTTACGACCCGAATCCTTCAAATAACTCTAGTATTCATTTTTTTACTAGAGAGAGAGAGGGGAGTGCAGAGATGGTAGAAAGGAGAGAGAGAATAGAGAGGGGAATAGACAGTAGAGTGGTGAAGAGAGAGAGGTGGAGAGATATATGGAGAGATGGGAGAGAGGGAGGGGATAGGTAGGGGACATATATAGTAGAGAGGTAGATAGAGAGAGATGGGGGGAGAATGAGGGAAGATGGGAGAGAGAGAGAAAGAGAGAGAGAGAGTGAGAGAGCGAGAGTGAAGGGGAGGGAGAGGGAGAGAGAAACAACACATGAGCCGTGTACTTTAACTTTTAATATACTCAAGTATTTCGTTTAGCGAAGGATGAAGTTCATCAACGCATGATGATTTATTCACTGACAATCAACCAGCATCTTTTATTTATTTATATATTTATTTATATATTTATTTGTATATTTATTTTAATATTCCTGACAACCGGGTGGCAAAGATCCGTAGTCAGCCGAGCTTAACCGAATCATTCCGAGAGAAACCGAACTGAGCCGAAAGCGAACCTGAAACACGTTAGCCTTTTTTTTTCATCAATAACTCATTTCCTTCACTCTTTGTCAATTCTGTCTCTTAAGTTGTCTGTTACTTTCTCTTTTTCTGTCTATTCAGGGATTTTCATCTATTTGTATTCCTTTGTCTGTTTCATTCTTTTTTCTACAAGCGTGACTGTTTATTTTGTCTTTCATTTTCTTTTTTATTCTTATGAGTTTCTTTAATTCTTTTTATTTTTTCCTTTTTATTCACTCGCTACTTTGATATTGTGGATTAGATACCTTTTTCTTTCTTTCTTTTCTCCATGCTTCTTTCTTTCTCTATCTCTGTCTCCATTCTTCTTTTTTTTTGTCTTCAATCTTCTTTTTTTTTTCTTTCTGTCTTTCTTTCTTTGTCCCCATTCTTTCTTTCTTTCTTTCTTTCTTTCTTTCTTTCTTTCTTTCTTTCTGTCTTTGTCTGCATACTTCTTTCTTTCTTTGTCCCCATTCTTTCTTTCTGTCTTTCTTTCTGTCTTTGTCTGCATACTTCTTTCTTTCTTTGTCCCCATTCTTTCTTTCTTTCTTTCTTTCTTTCTTTCTTTCTTTCTGTCTTTGTCTGCATTCTTCTTTCTTTCTTTGTCCACATTTTTCTTTCTTTCTCTCTTTCTTTCTTTGTCTCCATTATTTCCTTCTTTCTTTCTTTGTCGCCATTCTTCTTTCTTTCTCTCTTTGTCTCCATTTTCCTTTATTTCTTTCTCTCTTTTTTCTTTGTCTCCATTATTTCCTTATTTCTTTCTTTCTTTCTTTGTCGCCATTCTTCTTTCTTTGTTTCTTTCTTTGTCGCCATTATTTCCTTCTTTGTTTCTTTCTTTGTCTCCATTTTCCTTTCTTTCTTTCTCTCTTTCTTTGTCTCCATTCTTCTTTCTATCTTCGTCTCCATTATTTCTTTCTTTCTTTCTCTCCATTCTCCTTTCTTTCTTTGTTTCCATTCTTCTTACTTTCTTTCCCAGTCATTAAATTATTTAGTCAGTCCTGCCGCGTACTCATTACGAGCGCGAAGTGTGTGTCCCTATTAGATTAGCGCGTCATAAGGTTCATATGCCATTCAGAATGACACATCTCCAGGCGACATCAACACGAAGACAGACCGACAAGCAGTCAAACAGACAAAGAATCAGGGAAAGAAAAGAAAACTAGAAAGTGAGAAAGGAAGAGGGACAGAGTGATCAAAGGGTGGAAGAAGGAAAAGGAGAAAAGTAAATTGAGCCAACGAGGAAAAGAGAATTTGAAACAACGAAAGGTGAAGCAGGTGATGTATGATTGACACGGAGACGGAAGAACTGAGACGGGAAGAGAAAGCGAAGAGAAAAGGAAAATATGGGCGGAGTTCAGCGATCGATCTCAGGTAAAAGTCGCGGATTTCTAAAGCTGATTTCCAAAGCAGGCAGGCATGACCGCTCTACTTGGAAGATTGACGTAACTTAACCCCCTCTTCTATTTCCCATAATTTGGGCCAGCTTAGTAAATGACGTGGTGGGTAGAGACGTCATGGAAGATAAACGAGGGGAATAGTAAAAAACAAAGACAAAACAAAACAAAAAACAAAAAACTAACATTCCAAGGGAAATTATGAATCACCGCCACCCATATATGTTGTGTTATGGGTGATCAATTAAAGTGTTGGGCTGTGCTCACTAAAAAAAATGTATAACTTTTCAAAGAAGAAGCGGGCAAAAGCTAGGAACCAATTTAGCATAAGCTTTCATTGAAAATTGACCCCCTCCCACTAAAACCCTACTTTGGGTGGGGCGAATTTTCAAAAAACAAAAAAACATTTTCCCTACTCATTGAGGGGGGTCTGAGGGGAGTCTCTTAATATATTTTGTTTAAATGATAATTTGCTTTACTCTCTGTGACCTCAATCCTCCTTGGGTGTCAAACTATTCAAGCCACGAGTCAGACCAAAATAAGTATCATCTACATTTTAATGCCTCTACACCCCTTTAGCATTGGTGTCCGTTAAGGGGAGGCGGTCTGGGTATTTGCCCCCCCCCGGATCAGGCTTTCTCACCGAAGGCAAGGAATTTGAAAATTGGAATCTTATAGTCAATAAACGATAATGATGCAATGCAATTGTTTTATGTAAGCCCAGCTTAATGTTCCCATATAAAAAGACTGCATTATTATTCGCTGGTTCTCACTCCATTGTGTCACCCCGAGGTCAGGTCATGCATCTCAGTCACGGGTCAAGTGCATCATCAGAAATCTGGATCATACATTGGGTAGTACTTGCTTACTCTACAAATGATGGTCGGAATGCCTATCGTGCAACAGAGTTGTCACTAAGAAATATTCCGAATATACCGTTTTGCTCCCTCCCCGGATTACATGCCCCCTCCCCGGATTATATGCCCCCCTCCCCGGAAATATCCCCCCTGGAAAGGTGGCAGCGGATAACCATGCTCTTGGGTATTCTGACAATTTCCCATATGACCCTAAAATTAAGGATCAAACATTGATAAAATGATATTGATTTTAATAAGAGCTCCATTTAATTGTTAGTGAAAGATTTGGGAAATATCCTTTAAGTTCCTCTTCTAGCTTCATAAGATACTCAGTAATTAATTCTTTGAATTGTTAGGTGGTTGAGCCTGTTATTTGGTAACAAGTGCATTAATACGAAGGGAAACATCACAAATTGCACTACGAAGATCATGTTCAGGTGTTCGGAGATTTGATCTGTGATCTGACTTAATCCCCAACAGCACTGTAAATGTTGACTCATAAAACCACGTTGATTGAAATAACATTTGAAATTTACATCATAATGAGTTGCATATATTAAGATTTTATAAGCAGGGTTTATTTTATCGTTAAAATGTAAAGAAAAAGCGAGGAATTTCTACAGTTATTGCTAGATAATATATAAAGTGTGTTACTTATTTAGAATAGAGGTATTTTTTACGGTTAGTTTCATATTTATTTTGGATGTCTGCTTCGAGAATAGCTAGTCCTTAACTTCTCTTCTAAATATATTAAGACAAACAAGAATACGCAAAAGGTTACACACTACAGATGGACGGTCGATAATTGCATACACGCACGCACAGAAGGATACACAATTGCGCTTTAATACAAACAGTCATTGAACTGCATACAGTATCGCCCATAAATAAGTACACCCCTGCCACTATTTTATAGAAATTTAATTTTCTTCTAAACCAAACATAGCAAGATTTTATTATTTCTAGTGTAACATTACACAATCAAATATGAATATTTTGCTGTCCAAAGATGAGTACATCACAACGAAACATTATTTTGGGGGACAGAGTTTCAATGCTGTAGAGTTTGGTCATGACTAATACCTGGTAATATCCGTTTTGATTGTGTAATGTTACACTAGAAATAATAAAATCCTGCTATGTTTGGTTTAGACAATTAACTTTCTATTAAAAGGTGGTAGGGATGTACTTATTTATGGGTCATACTGTACCAGGTGGCATATATTTACAAACTGGAAACTCAAAGATATTACGTTGTTATTTATGAAATGTTGTTTTTGAATAGTGAGATAAAGGATGATATAAACAGCAACAAAAAAACGGTAAATATTTAATAAAACAATTGAAACAATAACATTTTTTCAACGATCTTCCAATGTTAATATGCCATCTATATACAATTCTTTAAGTTTAGAGGACACTAATACAGTAAAAGCATGAATTATAGACTCCGTATTATTGAACCTTTTATTACGGATATAGAGTTCAAAATGCTTGAAAAGATGATAATTTGTAAAAATGTCAGAAGAATGTGAAGGATGCTGCAAGACTTTATATTTCAATTCTCTAAGCTTAGAGACAGTCAGCTGAGTGGTGTGGTGTCAGTCACTGCCATGGAGCATTTCATTCAGTGCATGTGGGACCCATTTACCCAACTTTCTAATCCTTCCTATTGCCTTGAGATGACGTGTTTCATATGTCACAACCTAATTAACATCCATACGAACCCCACTCATCTAACTCGTAATTAGTATATATTAGCAAAGTTGGTACATGCATATTCTAACAGGCATAATCAAGCGCATAAGGAAAGTGAGGGAAGTTATTTTAGACATGACTTTACGGCAATTTATAAAGGTAAGGCTACACACACATACATACATATTCATTTGGTCTCAATCGACGACGTATACACATATTCAAACAAATATTAGAACAAAAGGTTCATTTACATGGGCGATTAGTTGACAATCGCCGGATCAGACGGAAACATGCTAATTTACAAATGCACAACCTGGTGAGTCAAATGTGTACACACTCACGCATGTGCGTATGTTTGTATGCGGGGGGGGGAGAAAAAGAGAGAGAAAGAGAGAGTCAGAATATGAGTCAGATAAAGCGTGACAATTAAATGCCTAGGTAAGGATGGAACACAAGGCCTCCGGGGCCAAACGGAAAATTACATTTTGATACAATAGTTCATTGTTCTACTCCTTGAAGAAAACTCTGTGATCTCCTAAAGAACATCGGCACACAAATCGATAAAATGCAGCATTGCGAGTTCAATTCTTCGTAATGATGAAAATGAATATTATTTTAGAGTAGTATCTTTATCTTCGTAGTTTGTAACAGAAGGTTTTGGGTGATTCACTCTCCGATCTTCCTTGTATTATCCAAAGTTCTGAGATTCTGCCATTATTTCGTGAACTATTCGCATTGGTGACCCCGTCTGTTATTCTTGCCAGGACGTTTTGTCGAATGCATTCTCCAGCCGTCCTACATCCTTACATCCACTTGGTTGAATGCTGCTGTTGCCATTCAAATCCGGCATTTCACTTCGTGGTCAAGGCCATACAAATATCGGCACTAGGTGTACAATAGTCTATATTGTGATAACATTATAATCGACATTTTCTTAACGAACGCACTTTCCAATATTGTTTACTATTTATTATGATTTTAAACCTCATTTCATTATTGTGTTGAAAGAAAGATCTGGATGTC
>VCCN01006870.1:9893946-9904148 GCA_006491835.1 Architeuthis dux | reverse complement strand
AATGTTTTTGATATTTTATAAGTACAATGCATTTGCAAGCGTAAACTTGTAGTAAAATAAAAAAAATAAGAATCATATCATGTCGGCCGACTCGATGAAAGTGGAGAAAACACGAGACGTGTTTTCGCACGGATTTTCCCAAATAAAATCCTCACGAGAATTCCATTCGCTGCGAAAGTTTTAACATATTTTACACATGTGCTGTCGTTAAACCTCCGCTTTTAAAAAAAGGCTTTTGTCCTATACCGTTTTATTTACCACGCACGACTGTTCGCTGGCTTCGAAGTCGGCCTTCGGCGGCGTCAGAACGGCTTCTTACTTTCTCTTCCCATCTACTTTTGGAAAATTATTATTTCATATATTTCCCGCCAAAATTTACTTAAGTATTCCGGTTTCTTATCTTTAGCGTTTCCTTGTGATTGTTATCTTCGATTTACACCCCTACAGCTTTCTCTCTCTCTCACCCTTTCCCCTTTGAAAGTTCTCGTTCTTTTTTTCCTCAGCCACCCCGCCCCTCTCATTATTTCTCTTTCGTTCAATAACATTTTTTTAGCCTTTTGAATCTTTTCCTTCCGTCTGGGTCTTCCCCTCCTTTCTTTTAATTATTTCATTAACCTTCTTTCTAAGTCTTTTTATTCGAGTGTTTTTTTCTTCATTCTTTTCTATCATTTTTACTTTTAAATTTCTTTTTTCTTTCTTTTACACTTTTTTCTATTTTCATCCTTTCTTTCTCTGCATTAAGAATTGCCTATCATCGCCGCGTTTGTTTGAAATGGGACTTTTTCGTCTTTTTTTAAAATTAAAATCTTTTGTATGTAAACATACGGACATCTTCGGTTTATTCTACCAAGCATTAGGAAACATTTGCCATCTTATGGTTGACAAAAACATTTTCTTAACGAAGACGTGTACTTTATATAGGTGTTGCATATGTTACAGGAAGTAGACTGGTAGCTTAAGAATTCTTATGGTAAAAGGAATTATAAGAATGCATGGGTCACGAATGGAGCTAGTTAAGAATAAGATAGACAGGGAATGACAAAAAAACAAAAAAAAACACTCCCAAACTGGCCTTAGTGCCAAATTTTATATTTTATATATAAAATAAATAAAGGCAGCTTAAGAAGAGAGACTTTTCCCCCAAATCTTTTTAAGTCCAGTGTTTGATTTAAATTCTTTCCAATCATTTTTAATTTAAGATTTGTTTTACACTTTTCTCTATATTTACCTTTTTCTTTCTTTTCTTTCTATCTTTCTCTCTTCCTTTCATTCTCTCCCATTTTTCTTTCTTTATTTATTTCGCAGCTTCCTTCTTCTTTTTAAATCCTTTCTTCATAATTTCTGTTATTTTAAACCAACTTTCTTTAATATTTTTCTTTGCCTTTTCTTTGTTTCATTCTTTCTATTTGGATATAAATCTTTTATTTCGCCCCATTTTCAGATCTTCGACCAGATTTCAACCCTTGACCTTTACCCTTCTACTTTATTTCCTCCCGCTTCTTTCACCGTTTCTGCACCCTCCCTTCTTTCTGTTGTATCAAGGCGAAGCATATAACTGGCCTCACAGCCACGTGAATCAAGTATCTGACTGGAGGCGACCAAATTGGAATGTGCCGTAAGCAGTGTTGTCTTTTTTAAAAAGAAAGTTTAACCCAGTAATTTGTAGTTTATTCAAAGTTTTATAGTTTTTCATGTTACACTTATGTTGGATTGTCTTAACGATGTACAAGTCAACATGAATTAAGTAAATTTATCTAAGTTATTCTTAAATTTATTTAAAACATTCACTTCTTTCCTAGTTCGAGAATTGTTGTTTTTTCAATAAAAAGCAAATGGGGATTTGCTTTTTATTGTAAAAACAATTTTTTTTCTCTACAAGAATTTAGTTACAAAAATGTAATCTTATCATTTCTTTCATGGTAATAACACACATTTTGACGAAAAATATCATTTTTGCATGCTTTTCTAGCTTTCGTTTATCATGAATTTCGAAATACGTGTTTTTAGCTACGTCCCTTGAAAGCGATATGTGACGAAAACAACATTAATGTAAATATCTTCTTTGAAGTTTTTATTTTGGATTTAACTATTTTTCACAATCGTAAAGTCTTAAATATATTTAATGTTACTGAAAAACGTTAATAATTCAATTTATGGTAGAATTTGTATATGCTAATTATTACGTCCCATTGTTTACACTGTGTATAGGTGTTTTTCAAATTGAAACATCTCCGGTTATAAAGATGGAAAACAAATAATTTCAAGATTAAAAAATTCTTCATTCATTCTTCTTGCGATTGGAAAAATATTTCTTACAATAAAAATAATAATTATTATGCAAGTTTTGAATGTTTTTTTTTCTCCACGCGTAAAACGTTTGTGAGATACTATTATTAGTGTTACAGAAAACGATTTACCAGGGACATTTTATTTATTTTTTCCTAAGTTGAAGAATTTAGTCACATTTTATAGTAAACATGAAAAACTACAAAACTTTGAATAAACTACACATTTCTGGGTTAAAATGTATTTTTAATTCTTTTTATAGAAGACAACACTGATTACGGCGCATTCCAATTTGGACGCCTCCAGTCAGATACTTGATTCGCGTGGCTGTGAGGCCTTATATATGCTTCGCCTTGGTTGTACCGTATTTCCCCGCGTCGAGGATGCCCAGGCCCCAAGCACGCACCCCAATTTTGAAAAAAACAAACAAAAAACAAAACAGGTTAGAAATAGGCCTATGAAAAAATGTCTTCAACCTGTAAAACGCAGGGTACATTATCGAGATTAATTTCGGGGTAAAAATAGCGTCGGGAAATCCGTTACTTACAAATTTCCTCTTTTTATTCCTTCATATTTGTAACCCTTTCTATGTATTGTTTTATATTTGTTGTATTCAATAATTCGCTCTTTTTCTTCGCACTTTTTTCTTCCCATTTACCCTCCCCCTTCCTATTTTTAATTCTCTTTTTTGTTTGCTTTTTTCTGTTTCTGCCTTCTCTCGAATATTTAATTCTCTTTGCTTGACTCAACACACTCTCTCTAATCACATGTCATGGCACATCCTAACCTCTCCCTAGAACACCCATCGTCATATCATCACCCAAAAGACAACTAGTCTCTGGCCCACAATATTTAACACCCCAGTCACGACCTTCCAATCTTCTGCACGACATGTGCCTCGTGCCCTTAACCGTGGCCATATTGTTTATACGTGCACCCACCTCGTGCGTGGTCGAAATGCCGTCCCCCCCACGCCAAATATTGTTGTCATTGGTTGAGACGTCTTCATACATGGTTCTATTTACTTACCATCCATTATGTTTGGGAAACATTCAAAAGTCGTCCCCTTCCCGACAGGTAAATGTCCGTCTGAATGGAATCCAGTGTCTATCCTTATGAATGGATCTGTGTCTCTACGTCGAATTTAGTTTTGTCAACCATGTGTCCTTTTCACTTGTTTACTTTGGTACACAGTATAGGTCAATGTTTGCTTCACTGTCTATCATCGTCTCTCTGCCTACCAGCATGTGTGTAGGCGTGTTTGCGCACCCCGCAATAGTCTGGATGTATAAAACATACGTTCTTCTTCTTTTAGTGCCCTTACGCTGTCTACGGCTTCAGTCGTTCCTGCTTAGGCTCCACGTATCGCATTACTACTTACTTGGCTCGCTTGCGTATGTGCAATAGATGTAGAGGCGACAAGCACCCGAAGTGGCGTCACTCACTTCACCCTGCTCTGAAATATATGCACCTGTTTAGTGTGTGTTCCTCTTTCTGTCATATAGATATTTGTTTTACTTGGTAAACTCGGTGAGGATCGAACCCACTCTCTATGGCTTCTGAGAGCCCTATACTAACAATTATACTCTCACAAGACCTACTTTTCCTGCTATTTAAATACACAGGAATTCACTATGGCAATCTCTAATGAATTTCCCATAAGCTCTAGCATTTGGGTCAGGGATAGTTATTAATATTTACTAAGCTTAGATGAATTACAGAACCAATCTACTGCGCGCGCGCACGCACACACCCACACCTGCAAGCATTAACTAACGAACATATTTAATATCAAATGTCAAGCATAGACCTTTTGTATGTCAAAGGGGATACCTTTTGGAGTAGGGTACAAATAAAATAGCTTGTTTAAGGTCGTTACAGTATTACTGTACTATCACTTGTGCAAAAGTAAAGCGCTATTTTGAATTTTCCATTGCAAAGGTAATCACACGACATCTCCGAAAGTACTCCAGGAATTTCAATGAAACTTTGTGGAAGGGTGGGCAATGGGGTAAGGAAGATTTGGTTAAATGGGTGGATCCAGGAATATCGTTTTTATTGAGAGATATTTTTCCATTTTTTGCATATGTATATGCTCATCACTTTCCACACGATATCTCCAGAATTTCTCATCAAATGTCAATGGAATTGTGTGGAAAGCTGGACAATAGGCTTCGGAAGAAGTGATTAAATCTTAGGGAGGATTCAAGCAATTTTCCTCCGTTGGCAGAGGTTTGCGCTCTCTGAGTGCTTTCTAGTTTTATATGGGGGTATGTTTGTTTACAAAGTGATTACTATCATTGAGTTGGACTATGGGGTCAAACACCGACAGGGACAGGTGGGCAATATGCAACTATCTGGTGTATGAGTTAGCCCCAAAATGATATCCAGGTGAATGTCGAACTCATATCCTTCGGAATAAACAATAGATTGTGATTTTGACACGCTGACAAATGTGTTACCAATATGTATTTACGAATCATAGCTTAGTCTAGCACATTGACACTCATGTGGGGCACTCAGTGGGGATCGAATTCATTACAATAGTACAGGTTTCCACCGCTATCCAAAAGTAGACCGTTCGTAAGCCGAAATGACGTAAAGCGAATATGGAATTACCATTAATTTATATGGGAACATTTTTTAACGTTCCCAGACCCCAAAAGTGGCGATGATGGTATGTTAGGCTGAGTCGACTGAAGTTAGGGCAGTGGGAGGTACGAGAGACAGGGGAGTAGGAGAGAAACGAAGAGGGTGGGCGCCATATTTCCCTCTAAGGCTTAAGCTGTGCGCGTGTGCGTTCGCATACACGTTTTGCAACCAGCGCCCTAGGGAATTAATGTGCACGCAAAAAGATTTCAAATTCTGCTGATAGCATACTGAGCTTTTATCGAACAAATATTGATTCACTATGGTGAATACTAAAGTGCGCACATACTTCTGTCAGAGAAAAAAGTTTTTGCTCAACATAAGATTTTTGCAGACACTGACTACAAAAACTTAGAGGAGACATTGGCACTGCGCGTTGTTTCTATAACGGATAGCTACAAAACAAATGCTGAACGCTATTTTTCTTTTATAGGTGATTTAGCAAAGCCGAATCTATTAGAGGTATCAAAGCTTACAGAAGTGAAAGACTTCCTTCAGGCGTTAATGAAAATAGAACATAAAAGTTTTCTTCAGGAGAAAACCTACAGGAACAGAGGCATTAAACACATCGATTGAATCTTTACCATGAACAGCGGTGTCCTTGTGCACGGATAAGCGGCAGAGCAGCTGGTACGGATAACCGGGTCTGGTTCATTTTCCCGAATTTCATCTTGCTGAAAAACACCGGTTAACTTTTTTTCCTAAAATGACTGCGATGGGAGTATGTTAATGTTTACAATTTATGACAAACATCATCTATTGTAAATGTGGTCTTTATTTACGATAATATTTAGTATTTACAATATATATCGTGTATAGGATTTATGAAGAAACAAAACAGGATTTTATGTACGATCGTATGTGATTTATGGGGGGAAAAGGATTTATTTACAATAAAATGAATTTATTTCAGGTATTTGGATTAACATAGGTAAGTGTATGGTTTAACCGCGTAGAATCGTTGTTCATTCAGGAAGAAGAAATTCGGATAACCAGGTTTCCTTGAGGCAAAGGGGATGTGAGATCGAATGTCACAGAGAGCTTATCCTTTATTTCCGATTTGCACTGTTTACTCACTGTCGTAGACTGACAGCCTGATTGAAATTAAGATGAAAGAAAATACTAGTGAAACATTAATAATGGGTGACTGTTTCATCTAATAAAAAAAAAGATTATTCGAAAGATGAATCATGGTAAAAGACTGACCTGATAGGAGTACGCCCACATCGAGAAGACGGATTCTTTCCCAGAGATGATTCACAGGAAAATGCTAGACACACAGGAATAGTCGGAGAAAGATGTAATCACACAGATATTCTATCTATATATTTATCTATCCTATCTACATCTGTTTATTATTCCTATCTATCAATCTACTTATCAACATCTGTTTAGTTATATCTATCTATCTATCGCTGTCCCGGCAGACCACAAGGTGAAGGAAAGTGAAAAACTGGAAAAGTATTTGGATCTTACAAAGGAGTTGAAGAAGTTATGGAACATGAAGGTAACAGTCGTGCCAATAGTGAACGGAGCCCTGTGGAAAGTCCCCAAGAACCTAGCAAAAAAACTGCAGGAACTGGGAAAACTGTGACTATCCGGACGACCAGAATGCTGAGAAGAGTCCTGGTGTATTCAGGCGACTTGCTGTCACTTGATCTCCAGTGAAAACCACCAGTCCCTGATGGTGTGAAAAGTCAACGTGTACAAATAACAATAATACTAATAAAACAATAATAGACATACTAGCAACATTGAAATATATCAACAAGTAAACAAAACCTTTTTCCAAGCTTTCTCCTGCATGTATCCAAATAGGGATTAAAATACCTTTGTATTCCAACGAGATAAGAAGACATTCAATGATGCAAATGCGGAGTATTCGCTCGCTATG
This sequence comes from Architeuthis dux, assembly GCA_006491835.1. NCBI lineage: Eukaryota > Metazoa > Mollusca > Cephalopoda > Oegopsida > Architeuthidae > Architeuthis > Architeuthis dux. The sequence continues at coordinate 9,897,319 of VCCN01006870.1, read as the reverse complement.
CATCCCGCTGGCAGCTTCAAGGGACGATTCTATGTCCATGTGATACAGCAGAGGGACAACGGCATTTTTCTTAACGATCAAAACTTCGCTCATAAGAAATGAATCATTTCAAAGAAAAATGCATGAATAACAACTAAACTATAAGAACATCATAGCTTGAAAAGAAGTAGTACTTGATCACTACTACTGGGGAGCCATGGATAAATAACGGTTTTGTTTTTAAATCCCCGAAACCGATGATCCCCATAAGAAAATTTCACTTGTAGTACAGTAAGATCTATTTCTCCCGAACACCTTTCATTAACAGCCATATAGATTTTGTAAATAACTGGTGGATTACTGAGTTGCACGAGACACATAATTAAATACATAAACAAATAAATAGATTTAACATTTCCGCAGTATGATGTTTAGTTCTTAAAGCTTCAATGCTTTCTAGACACATATATGTATGTATGTGTGTGTGTGGGGTGGGGGGTATTTGAGCGCAAATTTAATTTTTTGGAAAAACAAACGTATCTGAGCAAAAAACAAGAATACTTGTACGCTATTTTATTCTAAGTTTATTCTATATAACCGCCATCAGCATCAATGGCTGGTTGAATGCCGGACCGGAAGCGTTGGTCCTTATTCATTTTTGACATTATCTTGACAATGGCGGCCTTCAATGAATCTTTGGTATTGTGGGGATGTTGATTGGTATCCCCCTCAACAACACTCCACACGTAGTAGTCCAGGAGACTTAAATCTGGCGAGTTGGGAGGCCACATGATCATGAAAATTATCAGCCATCTATTCTTGGGTTACTTGAACTTTGTAAGAAGAAACAGAGTCTTGCTGGCCTTCCATTGGCTACTCATTCAATCCAGAGCTTAAAAAATATTTCAAGCACCTCAATGTAGCCAGCAGCATTAACTCTAAGACACCTTGGAAAGAAGGGGGTGGCATGACATGTCCCTCGTTACTCACGACCCCTAAAACCATCACAGATGCATAACCATGTGGGTCCTCAGAAGGATTTGCACATAGCCACATGTTCATCTTTTGGTCCTGGTCGAAGTATTTCATCAGAGAAAAACCAGAGCATGCCAGGTTCTTCAAGATTTTGACCTTGTTGAGTAACCGCTTTGAGCGGAGCAGCCGGGTTTCCTGTGTTTTCGCAGACATGAACTGACCTCTCCTCATTACATACGTATTGTATCGGATGTCCTCGTGCACCACAGTTCTGATGGTGCCCTTTGACACCTGGAGATCTCTGGAAATGACCCTCATTGACTTTCTGGGATCATCATCGATAATGTTCTGGACCTGTTGTACAAACACTGGTGTCCTGATAGTGTCAGAACGTTGAGACGGCCTTTCTCGCTTAGCTACAGGTGAAACATCCCCGGCGGAGGCTTCCAACTCCTTTAGAACTTTATGAACAAATGATTGGCAACATTCAAACAGTTTGCAATTTCTAAATCACTGTATCTTACTCTTAAGGCAAAAATAACAGCGTGTCTTTTCATTTCTTAAGTTAAATTATAATCTGCCATGATGTATCTGAAAAAATAAAGGCATATAAATTAGTTTGAAGGAAGCAATAGCTTGATAATAATATGACCTCAAATACCCTATGTATGTATGTATGCATATATGTATGTATGTATGTGTGTGTATATTTATATTTATATTATATTATATATGAGGTCCAGAACCTAACATCTTATTCCATATAATATTGGATATTATTAAACACCTAAGAACTTCCAACCAGTGTGGCTTTTCCTTACCTGTTACCCCTTTCCTGATATATATATATATTCACCAAAGCTTATACGTGTCTATTGATTCACATAACATTATCTACAGATACAATATTGAGAGAGAGAGAGAGAGAGAGAGATGAAAGATAAGTAAGAGAGAGAAACAAAGCAAATACAATAATAGGAAGAAGAATTACTGAGAGAAACAAAATAAGATAAGAACAACAAAATGGATCATGGTAGACGATCAAGTATAAAATAAAGATAAAAAGGCAGGGAAAAGAGAACAAGGCAAAGGAAGCGAAAGAACAAAATAATAATAATAAGGTGAAATACGAAGGAAAAACGAAAACAAAGGAGAAGGCGTAGCACGAGAAAGAAGAAAAGGAAATAAAGCATGTATAAATAGATGAAAAAAGAAGAGGCAAGGGGGAAGAAAAACGATGTTAAGAAGCAATCTTTCAGAGACATGTCGTGAAATGAAGACCAAGTTTAGACGACTCTAATAATAACATAAATGAACAGTCTTCGCAGAAAAAAGAATGAACAAGAAAAAGAGGCAAAGGAGAAGTCATAGAAGAAGAGAGAAGAAAAGGAATTAAAACAAGTATAAATACATAGAAAAAAAGAAAAGGAAAAACCATAGGTGGAGAAGAGGACAAAGAAGAAGGAATCTTCCAGGAAAGCGTCGAAAAATGAAGACCAAGTTCAGACATTGTTACTACTACTACTACTACTACTACTACTACTACTAATACTACTAATAATAAACGAACATTTTCGAAAAAGGAAGAAAAACTGACTTTTAAAAAGAAAAGAAATTGAACTGCTTTGTGATATTTATTCATTGATTCGTTCTTCGTTTATTCATTTTTCCAATTTGTGATTTTTGAGTCAATTTTGCCAACGTACAATATCCTCCTGTCTGCCATAAACAAATTACAAAAAAGAAAATGGCGGTCGTTTTAAAAATCAGCCCACCAGACATTTCCCGCCCCGACGTCTGCGAGATCACCCCCACCCCCGGACCACTGTCTACCACAAGTCAAAAAAAATAAAAAAAAGAAGCAGGTTTCTCTGAGCAGGACATTTATGCCAAAGAATGGTAAGTACGGTGAGAAGGTAAGCAAATCATCTGCTATCCTTTCGGGCTTATGTCGAGCGCTTTCGTCCATCGTGTGTGTGTGTGTGTGAAAGTGACGTCTTTTATGTCTTCTGTGCATGCGTGAGTATTCTTGTAGTTCATGGGTTGGGGAGTATGAGTAATAAATAGAGTGTATGCTCTTTTTTTACCTTTTTTTTCTTCAGAATATTCAATCATTTCATTTGAAACCTTGAGATGAAGAATCGATTTTTGCCGATACGATTTGAATGCATAGATCTGTCCATTCGTTAGACGTTTTCTTTCTTTCTTTTGTTTTGCACATTTTCTTCCATTTTTTGTCTATTCCTTCGTAACAGTTTTGTCGATCTGAATGTTCTTTCTCTCTTTCTTTTTGTTTTTCTTTCTTTCTTAATGTTGATTGTTTCTAAAAGACAATTCATTCGTTATTTTTTTATTATCATTCCCCTGATACTTGATTATTTATAACTTTTAGAACTTATCTATCTATCTATCTATCTAT
>VCCN01006870.1:9812498-9824140 GCA_006491835.1 Architeuthis dux | reverse complement strand
GTCTTCGTGGATGCTCGGCAGGTTCTTGATCCAGAAATTGGCGATTGTGTCAATCTCCGGTGCTTTCCAGTTTTTGGCCTTGTTAATGGCAGCAGTGGTCTCTGTGATGTGGATATCCGACCATCCTTGCGTCTCTATGTGTTAGTAATGGTCCTGTTGTTGTTGGATCCACGGAGATCTTTCGTTGTGAGACTTGTTGCTTTCCCAGATTTCACTCCAGAACTCCTCAACCGCTTCCGTAGTAGGTGGTGCGCAGACGTCTATTTCCTTTTTGTCCAGCTCCCGGTAGAGTCTTTTTGTATCTTCTTTGAAGATTTTGTTTTGCCAAAAGAAATTGCTTCTTTTGGTGAATCTCCTGAGTCTCTGTGCCTTTGCTAGGATTTGTTGTTTTAGCGTTTGGCTATCGTCACATCTTCCTTATTTCCGATGTTTAGCTGTCTTTCCAGCTGTTTCCTTTTTCTTTTCTTTATGTTTCTTTATGAATCTGTTTCTAACTCACTTATGAGTGATAGTTGACCACGCAGTTTTTTTCTTCTTTTGTTCTTAATTTTTTCTCTCCATGCTGATGGTTTTCTTTTTTCTTTTTGTTCTTTTGGTCTTACTCCTGCTGCTTCTGCGATGGGTGACGCAGCAGCATATATGAGTTGGTTGATTTCGGTCAGGCACATTGGCTTTCCCGCGTCGTCTTTGATATTTTCGACGGCTTTGCAAGATTGATTGCTTATTTGGTGTTGCGGTCCATGTTGACCTTTGGATCTTCAAAGGGGGTTTCATTTATGGTTTCCCATCCGTGTCGAATGCTTGTCGTCATCTGTATTATTTTCTCGGTATATTCTTCCTGACCTGCCCCTGCTTGTTGGAGTATTACTGGGAGGTCAGTGATGGTAGTTTCTGCTTGTTGTTCTTCCTTATTTGTTATTTGTTGGCGTCTCGTTTGGTTCATTCGTAGGTCCATCTTTCTTAGTGTTGTTCTTCCTGATGTTCCAGGTCCGGTAACCTCTTATGATATCGCGTCTAACATTAGACAGTTTGTTCGCATCTATATTTAGTCTGTCCGTTGGGTGTGTTTCTCGCCAGATGTTGTAGACGGTTCTGTGAAGCAGTGTAGAAAGCTTCTATGACTCCTATATACTCTACCCTGGTCCATTTTTGTCTTGTTACTTTTGGGGGGATTTCGATTGTACACAGAAGGCCACTGCGAGGAGTATCCTCGGCGTGGTGTTCCTCTAGTGTTTGGTGCGTAGAGTTTGTTGCAAACTTTTCGATCACAGTCTGGTTCCTCACTAGGGATTGCGGTCCTTGTTGACCCGCGTTACGACCGATGCGGCATGAAGATCTTGTAATTCGCATTGACATCATGTATTTCGTATTTGCCCATACGTGGGGGATGGTTCCTGGGCGTAATAGCACATCCATATCATGGTGTGTATTGTATGCCACACGTTTAGGGGACCAGACCTCCTACCCCCTTTTTTGTTCTTGACTTAAAGAGTTTTAAAAAAAATGATACCATTGCATTTGGACATATTTGGAGTTATGTATACAAAACATAAATGTTATATCTGTCTTTCACACGTAGATATGAACAAACCATAGTGTGACATGTTGTTTTCATTACACCGTAACAAACACTGACTTTTATATAAATATATATAGATGTATTAATGGTGGAGGGATCAGCTTTTAACCTCATAATAATACAAAACTAATCCTTTACTATATGATCAGTGACTCATACTAATACGCTTTAATACTGAATGAAACAGGTTTTTATTTGATAGAAATAGAGAACCAACGCCCCACCTATAATCAAGGCAATTCTTTCCCTTGCTATAGCAGTATAATCGGACATATTACTGGGTTGCATATGAAGATTTGAAAGGTGTATCTGGTCTACGCACTCACATATAACAAAACAAATAGCGTGACATGTTTTGAGCGTTGCAAAGCCACGAACATTGGCTATTATCGTGCCCGTAATATGATTAAATTGAGCTTTTACACAAAGCGACCATTTTAATTTTGTAGTATTTTTTTAACTAAACCAATTTCAATAAAATTTACGTCATTTTGTAGAGAAGTTTATTCCGAGTAACTTTTTATAACATCAAGTCACGAAAATCGCCCTGAAAATCTTTTTTTCTTCTCGTTTCTGCTAAACATTTGCTGTAAGAAAGTATTACACGCCTACACCGTAGAACCGAATTAGATGAAACTTTACATACGAATCCACCCGGGGGAGTCATGTTCATTAAAACAAGAGTGGTTGTAGTTGAGGAGGCATTTTCTGGTATATTTTGTGTATATATTAAAAGTTGAGTTTTTGCACAAAGCGACGATTTTAATTAATGTAATGACTTTTGTATAACTCAACCAATTCCTATAAAATCTACTTCATCTTGTAGATAATTGTATTCGAGTAACTTTCTATTACAACAATTTATTGCTCTGAAAAACGCTAAATACAAAGTCTTTGCACATTTTCACATTTGTTTTTACTAAGAATTTGCTGTAAGATGTTATTACACGCCTAAACCGCAGCACTGAATTAGATACAACTTTGTAGGCATATATAACATTACCCTGCAAGTGACATAGGCTACAGAAAACAAGGATTTCACCCATTTCATAAACATATAACAGGGACCCAGATATTTGCATTATATTGTATTACTTGAGAATAAATATTAACATTAAATACAAGCTACCTGTGTCAAGATATTTTGTAAACTTGTTAATGATCTTACACAGCATGGGGAAATATCGAAATATAGTTTACGATATTTTTACATATATAGGTTAATTTACAAATTCCGGAGGGGAAGTATAGGAAACAATATTTTGAAATGCAAGAATCAGCAAATTCTTAATTCAAATGACAAGATAATTGTTTACCTAGAAGTTATAAATTACTTCTAAAAAGAAAGAAATCATAAAATACCAAAGAAACAGGATCAGTAAGAAAAATACATAACTGCACAATGTGTTATTATAATTGTAAGAACTAAAAAAAACACCGAAAAAGAATATTCTAACATAAAATACACGAAAAAATATTAATGCATTAGCAAAATTAAACAATCTTAATTTACAGTTTAGTTATATGTGAGTACATGCCACTATAAATAATTATTTTGTGCCACTGCATTAATATTTTTTCTTCTATTTTATGTTAAAATATCCTTGTTCAGTGTTTTTGAGTTTTTACAATTATATTTTTTAATTCCGACATTTTAGTGATCACCACCCAACAAAAAGCAAGAGAAGTAACTTTTTCCGATTCTTTAATTGATCACCCCCAACACGGCATGCTGCCAATAACAGTTGGTAACGTGACAGTTTCTATTGAGTGACTAACCAGACCTGTCACCTGTATTGTTTTGTTTATTGTTTTTCTCTCCTTCACTGCCAATTCTAGACCCGAGCCAGAAAGGTTAAGAGCGACAAAAAATATTCAATTGACATTATATATTTTTCAAAGAAGTTTATTTTGAATAAGCCGTATAATACTAATAATCTTATGTTATATCACGGCTTCTTCCAATACAGCGTAGTCTCGTGTTGATTTAGACTGTTATACTTTAAAAACGTCTAGACCTGAAAAAAGTTAGTTTCCATCGTCTCCTTCGAAGTAGTCGTCTTGGGTATGTATACAAGGATCTCACAAAGGTACTGCTCATAAAGGGTAGCGGCAAAATCCGCACTACATTCAGTATGCACGCGCTGTGCAATTCCCATAAATGTTTTGGTGGCGCCTTGCATGACGTACACACACACTTACGCTCGTACCCGCACATTCATGTCAATATATGTCATTAGAGGAAAACAAGTTGTAGAATTATGGGGGAAATTATCCATACATAGATGTTCAATATATATATATATATATAAACTAGGTGTTCTAAGATGTTTTTGACTCAATTTCAGATGTAACACTGCCCTGGATAGATCGTCACATAAGAAAAGAACTAGCGCATCTATGGTTTGACTTTCAGGCTTGTTTTCTATTCAAGTTTATCCGTTCCTGACTGTCGTATTTCTAGTTCGACCTTTTCCTTTTTCGAATAAAGAGGAAGCCGCTAATTTCACTTTGAGACAGGGTCTTTTACATAACAATAACCGTCTGATAACATTAAGCAAAGGATATAAAAACTGGAACAATTTACATTCCTTGTTATAAATTTACCTTCATTGTCATAAAATCATTGTTATGTTATAAATTCATTGTTATAAACAACTTTACATTACAACAAATGATATGAAATTTATAATTGATTTCAAATGGTATTTTATTTTATTTGTCAACCTCTGTCAACGAAGTTGTAAAGAGGTATATGTATTTGGTCGCGTTTGTTTGTTTGTTGGTTGGTTGGTTTGTTGGTTGGTTCGCATTTCTTCCTGTCCGCAAGATATCTCCAAAAGTTCCAAATGAATTTCATTCGGATCTTCCGGCAGACGAAGAACTGATTAAAGTTTGGATCTATGCAAAATTACATCGTTGTTATGTGTCCAAAACACAGAATATCGCCAGTTCTTGTTCCTGTGCGCAGGATATTTCCAAAAGATATAAATGATTTTCATACAGATTTTCAGGAGGGATGGGCATTAGGCAGATGAAAAACCGATTCAATTCTGGAGCAGATACATGCACAATTACACCCCCTACGTCGTATTTGTATGTCCAAAACACATAATATCGCCAATTTTATTTTCCCGTCCGCAAGATATCTCCAAATGTTTTCAATGAATTTCATTCAGATTTTCTAGCGGGGTTGACAGAGGTATGCCCACTCTGAGTGATTTCTAGTTTAGACAAATGTGTTTGGGACCGATTGATAACAATAACTGTTCAACATTATCCGTGATTATAATAAATGGCTACCTCTGTATTAAGAGAAATAAAAACATTTTCTTTCAAATTTTACTTAATTTGATCTTTTACACAATGTATTAGACTTTTGAAACCAAGAAATAATTGCATCGTTTCTGTAAGGAATAAATGCAGCTTTGCTATTAAGAGTAATGTCCTTAAGAACGGTTCTAGTTCAACAGCCCTCTGGATAATTGCCCCCCGAAATTAGCATAGCAACCGTAAAGCCAAAGTTAACATTTATGGAAATGAAGTAGTTGGCCATGTAAATGATAACACCCATGAGGAAATTGTCCAGGGGGAAATTGTCAAGAGTCATTTATCCTAGGCGCAATTATCCATGGGAAAGGTGTCCTATGGCGACAATTGTTCCGGGGCAGTGTCCTGGTATCCTTAAGAACACTAAAAATCTCTAAAGTCAATTTTGTTCAATCTTGAAAACTCATGGAGATGCGTTCTTTATCGCTGCTTGGAAGTTACGAATATTATCATTTGCTTCTGCCAACGAAGTGGGAAAAGGTATGTGTATTCACTCGTGTATGTCTGTCCACGCGTCTGTCCGTCCGCCCATCTGTCTGTCTGTACTTTTCTCTGTCTGTCCACACAGTATCTCCAAATGTTCTCAATGAATTCCAATGATATTTTGTGGAATGCTTGGTTATGTGTTGGGGAAAAGTGATTACACTTTGGGTTGTATCAAGGAATTATTTTACAGTTACTTTCCCTGAACCGTAGCTATATATGAACTGATTTTCATTCAATTCTTAGAGACAATGGCGTTTGCAGAGGTATGCGCTCTCTGGGTGCTTTCTAGTTCAAAAATATGTTTTAAGAAATGGTCAGTGGTTATTTTATATGCTACCTTGTAATATACAACCATGGAACACCTACAAGAAAACAATTTTATAAATCTACATCGTTAATATCAAATTCTGGTATGATGCGTTCAATATTTAACGATGTAAATAGATTATTTCTCTGTTGTAGTACATTTATGTGAGTGCAATATCCAAAGTACCTCGAGAGTCAAAATACTTTCATGTAAGGTTAAAAGTTGTTTTTCTTTTACTAATAAACACACAAAATATCTGACCGATTGAGTATAGGGAACTAAATTTGGAGTACTTGAGGAAAACACATCAGAGCTCAGGGCAAAAGGTGAACACTCTTTCTCCCCTCAAATGTCACTAACAAAGATGGCGAATCCAGCATTTCCTGTTTAAACACTGGGAAACAATCAAGTCCAACGAGTCGACTTTTCACGCGACATTGAAATCCATGACAACAAATGACGTTGTCAAATTTGCTCCCAAGACCAGTGACAAAAGGCGAGAAAGATGGAGCTGTTAGCATCGGATATAGGCTTGGCGAGAAATAACTGAAAACCGAAGTAAAAAAAAAGTGTCATCAGAATATTTTATACTTGTCGTCTTTTTTTCTCTATTGCTTTCTTTGAGCCGACAGCTTTTTTTACACTTTGATTGCTTTCTCAAGAAAGTTCTTGAAAACAGAGAAAAACGTTTGATTTTTTTTTAATTCCACTTCGTTTGTTGTTACCACGCCTTGGGGTGGATTCAGTACATAGTGGACATCTTTTATTTTTCTTTGATTTTAAAATTCTTTTCGTTGTTATCGTCTGTTTTTCTTGTTCATCTTTGTGCTTGTCTTCTGTCTCTTTCTGATCCTTTTCTTTTCTGTATTCTTCTTCTTCTTCTTTTCCCCTTTCCTTCTTCTTCTTCTTCTTCTTCTTCTTCTTCTTCTTCTTCTTCTTCTTCTTCTTCTTCTTCTTCTTCTTCTTCTTCCTGAACTCATCTCATACCATTAACCCGCCCATCTTCACCCCCTTTTCCTTAACACCTTTCACTCATTATCTTTTCCCTTCAATATTCTTTATTTTCCCTCCACTTTTCACCGTCCTGCTCTTTCCTTTTTGTTATAAATCATCATCATCAGCAGCAGCAGCAGTAGCAACATCAGTATCATCATATTGTTGTTGTTGTTGTTGTTCTTCTTCTTCTTCTCTTTCTTCCTCTTCACCATTTCCTTTTTTTCCAAACCACTTTTTTGCCTGACCCATTCTGCCCCTTTTTCAATCTTCTCCCTCATTGTCTTACGCGTTGCACTCACAGACATGACATACAACAATGGTCTTCGCACTAATTACCCCCAAAATAGACACAGTTCATTAAGTCGATAAATGATTTGGGTAACAGGATCTGGTATCGACAGACGTGAACATTTTTGATTGGTTCCACCAGACCCTCAACACCTTTCACCAAACACTTTTTGAGTCGCTCACTCTCGGCTTTTCCATTCCATAGTTGTACCCTATCTCTTCAATATATTTACTAGGTTTAGTTTGGTCTGGCACATGGACTGGTATTCTCATCTTGATTGTTATAGTCAAAACGGTGCGGCCGATTCGAAATTACCAGAAGGTTACCAAATACCACAGACACTGAAAGAAAAAGCCGTAGGCTACAACAGTCGAAACGTTGTGACTATAAAAACCAAGATGAGGACTCTTGTCCGAATAGTATCAGGATGAGATTGTAAATCGATTGCAAGGAACCAGTGTCCGGAAAATACCACAGTACACATGATTCTTTTGTTTGTCGGCATGAGCTACCAGTTTTAAAAATGAAGAATACCAGTCGTTTAAAGATTGGATAATGTAGGACGTTGTCTTGACTTTGCAGCTGAAGTTCACGTTCATCGCCCACCATCCTCTAGACATTGTCATCTGGTCAATCCTGGCCTTATGAATATTGACTGGATAGTTGTGAATACGTACAAGAATATATGATGTGGCTGCATTCTCATCTGGCATTTCCAAAATGTTACGGAACACCAACAACGTCTGGTGGTACCGTAAGGTACGGGTGGGGCGCTCTGGGTTAGTTTTAATGATGCTTCGACCCCCAAAACTATATCTGGCCCAAGGGACATAATCTGATGAAGGCATCGTAGGCGGCACGGGATATGTATGATATTATATTATATGATAATTCCTCATCTCAAAACCTCAGAGGGAACGTAACAGCTTAGCCCACGACAAGCTTGCTGACTATCCCACTACGATAGGTGCCCTAACGACTTTATTTACTAAGCTTTGGCACTAGGCGTTCAGATGCTTACACTACCTGGTGTTCCTAAGCATACACAGTGCATCTAAATATTACAAATGTTCATTGCTTCGGTGATCATCTTAGGACCAGTGCTTTCAGCGTGATTTCATCATCAGATAAACACCAACATTCTAAATATTTACTAAGCTTTCTTACAAATTCCGTTTCTTCTCTTCTTCCCACACCTTTCTTGCATACAAACTTTCCTCTACACCTCTTCTTCCCATTTTCTTAGAAATCTATATCTTTTCCTTCTTTCGTATATCTTTTTTCTCCCCATCCCCTACTTTTCCTAGCTTTCCTACAAATTCATGTTCTTTCTCCAAACTTCCCTTACTTAAATGCAGCCCCCTTCTCGCCCCCTGGTTTATTTCCCCCCATTCTTCTCCCCCTTCTTCTTCACCCCTTCTTCTTCTTCTTCTTCTTCTTCTTCTTCTTCTTCTTCTTCTTTTTAACACCTTTCCCTGACAAGCATTTGTCCTAATGATTGTCAGAACACGAATTGACATCATAAATTAAACAGAACAGTCATTCGTTTTCGACTTTTTAACATCTCCTAATTAACGACTTTTCAATCAACATATTTGAAATTACTGTCAAACGAGGTGTTTGTCTGATCGCGAAGAGATATCTGAGACTGTAAACCACACCATAAATGAATTTAGGATTTTGGTTCAAAAGGAATACAAAGAGGGCATGATTGAGTAGGGACAGTGGTATATTGGGAATTGTGCAAAGAACCTGGGTTCCCTATGTAAAGATATGGTGTCCTCTGCGTAAAGATGCCCATGACCTTTCGTTTGCTATACTTTCTGTGCTTTTAAAAAACATCTCCATTGTGTTTTCTTTCCCCATGTTTTTCTTTGATGCCCTTCTTGATGTTCACTCGTTTGCTCTTCTCTTTGCAATGTTTCGTGCTGTTTTTATTATACATTTTCTTCGTATTTTGCAAATCCCATTTTAGTCGTCTAAACATCCTCTACGATACTAATGAGACCCTTACCTTTCATTTTACATATAGTATGTCCAGGGGTGTTGTTAGAGATTTGGGGGCCTATGGTGGAGCGGCTTGGCACCCTGAGGGGCCCCCTCCAACATTTAGTGAGGTTTGGTATTGTATAATGTCAGTAGAAATGCAGTAGGTGAACTACTATTCATTTTTGGGGCCCCCTCTATTGGGGGCCCGGGGATGTTTTCAAATTGACCCTCCCACTTCCTCCCTCAACTACGCCTCTGAGTGTGTCGGTGCAAAGCCTTGTACATCATCATTAATTCTGTTATCATCAACATTTCATCTTCTATTAATGGCACTATTTAATGATTACCTCTGTCATTGCATATTATCCTCTTATCTGATCTGAATTAATGATTACATCAGCAATTATTACCATTAAAAATGTATGCAATATAATAATGATGGCAAATGCATTCGTCGATACTATTATTGTATTTATTTTTATCGTAAACAGTTTTACTATCATAGCCAGTGACAATATCTTTCTTACGCGTCTCATATTTTATTATTAATATTCGTTCTGACCTTTTGCACTGTTTTACTATTATTAATTATTTCTGTTACAAATAATTATTGTTTTAATTGAATTATAAGAAATATTGTAATTACTGTTCTGGCAAAGATCATTATAATTCATGTTTTAATAATTTGCTCTATTCCGGAAAGTATCCACCTATTTTGAATATCTCGAGAACCAGTCGCACGGCCATGATGTAACTGGGCAACCAATCAAAAGGAGCCTTACTGCGCACGTGTGAACAGACACTCTCCTGTGAGGTTATTTAGTCGCCAGTGAGATGCCATTGAGTGAGCTTGTGTACTCTGTTACCGTTGCATTCTCAATGATAATCATGACAATGCACCTGGTTTTTCGCCGTTGACATTGGGGAGATTTCCGACCGTGGACGAGATTAATGAGAACGCAACGAGGCAGCTGATAACGACCCTGGAATAGGACTTTGCATACAGTCCTGAATAGTCGAACGACGCATATGTGTATGAGGTCCAATGGGGAGTACTGTGAAGGGACTAAAGCGCCATTGCCCTAGGTAGGCTATTTCCTCGTTAATATCAAATGGCTGGATACTTTTGGCACTTTCCACGTATTTGGTGTCTTCTGGGTTTTGTTTTTTCTAATTTTTCTGTCCTATTTAACAGAATCGTTTTTGTATGTTTTCAACATTTTTTTTTGTAATTTCTGAATGAACCATGACGAAGTCTTTTGTCTGAATTCTTGCTTTGTTTAACCATATTTTTAGCTCATTCCTTCCAACCATTATTTTCCTGACTTCTTCCCTATTCTGAAATTGTTCAATTGTTTTCCTTGTGGAATCTTCCATACGTTCCCATTCCACCTTCGGTGATGACAGACGGAGAAATCATTAAAACTTGTTACACCGGATGAATCAGATTTTGCAAGTTCAGGAGCCTACTTCTTTTGTAGAGGAGATTGTAGCGCGCCGATACTCCAAATAGAGACACATATGGCTGCACTATTAAGTAGGATTTGCTGTATGGCAAGTAAATTGATAATTAGAAACTTCATATAAATTGGCCATAGGAATTCAATGGCGTATTTGTATATTTTAATGCACTGATAAAATCTTTTAACATATTTGATGTTTTTGTAACGACGTGATATATTAGTATTGCATTTAAGATTTGCTCACAATAATTACAATAAGATAGTATGTTCCATGACATCTAATTGGGTAGTCAGTGTTGGTTTTCTGAGAAAATGATATTTCTGAAAAAAGCTAAAATGTTCTATATATTGCTTAAAGGTGCCTGCAAATATGCAATGTTTAATTTTTAGTTTTATTTACAACGAGTTTAAGTGTGTCATTGTGCCATTTAAAAAAATATAAACCTGCTGAAGGGACAAAGAGATAATGTACCTATTATTCTACATACGCGTAAGACAATTAAAAATAATATTCTACTTGGCATTGCGCGTAAGAGAGTACTATATTAGCTTGCACAAATAATTGTATGAAAAGGCGTGGCTGAGGTGGGAGGGATGTGTGGCTATTTTGAAATAAGCCCGGGCCCCCAATGAAGGATGTCCACCCCAAAGATTCATAAATAGTAGTTCACATACTGACAAATATCATTAAAACATTGGAGGGGTTCTCCTCAAGCAGCCCAGCCCCCGCCACCAGGCCCCCAAATCTCTAGCTACGCGTCTGATAGTATGTTGACCCTATTTGTTTCTAAATGCGTCTTTTCAAACACCACACGCAGATTCCATCCCTTATATTTTTAACATTGTAGAAATGTTTTATAAGTCTATTCTTCTTCGAAGTTAGTCATCAACCTTTTTTTAAAACTCTCTTTTGATGATTTTTTCTTTCATCAGAAAAATAAAAATAAATTCCTTGGTCTTCTAAATCCAATTAAGATGGATACACAACACATTTTTAATGTACACGGAGACAAAAACTTTAGTTATAAACTGTATACAATTCTGCATGGCTGTTCTATTGTTCTCTATGAAGATGGCGGATTCAATTTGATTGTTAGTTCTCTCAACCCCAAAATGGAAAATGTGATTCATTGTTTCCATCCGATGTACGCACGCTTCCTTCGACTGGAAAAACATTTCTTACCCAATAAATAAGTAGCCTCA
>VCCN01006870.1:9773021-9784491 GCA_006491835.1 Architeuthis dux | reverse complement strand
ATATTTACGATTTAGGCCGCTCGTTTAGTAGTCGCTCACACCTTTTTTGTGAATCAGCATGTTAATTGTCTCAAAATGTTCATATTTCATATTGCAAAAAGTAAATAAATAAAATTACTTTAAAGTAAATTCCGTGTGTTTTAAAAAGATTACTTTGGTCTTCTTTCGCCGATGGAAGTTGTTGTCTTCATCCATTGACCATTTAAGGGTAAAAAGAAACAAAAAAACAATGAATTTTTTCAAAAATAATTTTCACATCTTAAACAATATTGGTAGAAGAGGATGATAATATAAAACAAATATTATAGAATAAATATTTAGAAATATCCAGCAGCAGGACATTGGCATCCTATTCTTTAAAAAAGTAATTAATTATAATTTTTTTCTTGGCTTTGCCAGAAAGGAAAAAAAACACAACTTTTGTCTAAAGAAACGAAAAACAAATTTTCATTAATTATCAAGTAGAATGGGATTGTTTCAAAGTCAAGGATTAGTTGTTTATTTTTTATTATCGGCAAGCCATCAATACGTCGTAGATGATGATTGACAGTTATTTGATAAGTTAGCAAACCTTTATCTAGAATTTATTTTTTCATCAGGTGTCGATTTCCTGCCAATATCATTCATGACGTAATATTCATATGCCGTCATAGCACGGAAAAGCACTCATTTTCTTTGGAGACCAAAGTCAAGGTCAAAAGTTTCCCCGAAACAATCTCGTAAAATATCCTATAGATCGACCTCCTACATACTGAAATGGATCTTCCGTACGGAATTAATTACGAAAACCACCAGTGAATTCAAAGTTCCTTAAATTACCCCAAGAATCCAGGGTTTTGTAACAAACCAAGACGGCATTTTGCTTCTTGCTACTTCTCACTGACATATAATGGACCCCAAGAGAATTCCTTAATTCTACATAATCGAATAAGCATCTTTTCACATTAGGAATGTTATTTTCATTTTTTACAACTTTTATTGCTGATTGAGCAACTAAAATGTTCCCCAGACGCATAACAATTATGAGTGCAAGTGTAAACGTACTGGACTAATACATAAGTATTGGTATTAGGTTTACCACAAATGCCATTTGCGGGTTAACCTTGCAAGATAACATCCGCCAATAAACATATTACTATCGTTATTATTACTAGTTATACCCTTGGAAATCCCACGGGTGTTGACAACTAAGATATTAATCATCATTATTCTTGCATATATATTTCTGTAATTAAATTATATAATTATATAATACATAATTTATAACCTATAGAATGTATCTATATTAACTATAATAACGTACAAAGGCAAATGAAACGTTATAAAGATTGGATTTTGGTGCGGACTAACGAAAAAGCCCCCAATAGAGTTAGGAAGCTTTGCGAGGTTCGCCACATGACTCAATAGGGAGAGAGTTAGGAAGATTGTACTGCATCAATATTACAAGTGAAGGGTACTTGCCTACCGTTAATATCTGGTCTGGAAGTCTTGGCCTTTTGCCATCTAGGATCAAACACTGACAAGTTGACGTAAATATTTTAGACGTTAGGCAGGACATTGATTTTAGATGCGCAAGCATAGCGGCGATTGCCGTCTCTGACTGACATACTGAAATGTTAGTTACGTCCCTTGCTCAGCGTTGCCAATTCAGATGTTGCCGAGTTACGCCCCTTGTTCAGTGCTGCCAATTTTATATGTTTTTCATCTAAATCTAAATGTCTTTGGTTACGTCTAGATGTAGGAAATTGCTATTTATATTATTTTTAATAAAATAAGAAATATTTTAATAAAATAAATGCAGAAAATTAAAGTCACATTAATTAATATTAATAATATGTAAAATATTTCCTAGACTTTAGATATATATCTGGAGAATCTAGATGTTTCTCAGTGTTTTAAGATGTTTTGTGAATCAATATTCGATGAAAGTAAATTTGGCACCACTGCTCTTTCTAGATCGTCACACAAGAAAATAACTAGTGCATCTATGGTCTGTCTAACAGGTTTGTTTTGTGGAGCATTCAGTGAGGATCGCACCCACGACACCAGCGAATTGGTCTGCAATTCGAACTTCCTCTCCATTGCTCTATGGCACGCACTAAACCAATTACTTTCAATGGACAACTTAACGACACTTCAGTCGATCTTTAACCAGACTGGAAATGATTGTGTTTGATATGGATTTGTGGTCAAATGAGGAAAGTTTAAACGGTTCTTCTAACGGCCCCTGTTTTCCCTAAACGTTTTATAAACCGATTCTCTGCCTAACTCTTCCATCGGGATTCAATATTTCTGCCACCGTGGTGATCGTTCTGAGCTGTTTGTCGCCTTCCAGAAGGAGAATACCATAAATGCAACTAAACTTGTATTTACATTTTACTCTCTTTCCACTGAATAATCGCAGGAATAACTCCAGGAGATGCAGTTCAGGATTTTATGCAGTGAGTCTTATTAAACCAACTGAGGATGGCCCGACAAAAATGTGTCAATCAGACGTTTCTGCAAATTTGAGAAACGATTACCGTATTTCACCATGTATAATCCGCTACCATATATAATCCGCACCCCCCGATTGAGCTTCAATTTCGAATGAATAATTCAGTGTATACCTTTATGTATACACATACGTATAACTATTATGTTTCCATAGATAATACACAAAAATAAATGTGGATTATACGTGGTGAAATAAGGTACATTACGCTGAAAAAGTGATTAAAAGCCCTTTTCCTTTCTATATTTCTGTTTTTGGTCTTAAAAGACAGCAGTTTGGTTCTTGAACATACTGTTGAAAAATTCCAAATATTGATATCGTTCTGCTTGCTTCTAAAGCTAGAAAAGACGATACAAACAAGACAGATAGAAGAATGCATCGGCTGAAACGTAGTGATGAACACAACAAGGACGAAAATATTAATCCAAACAACTCGTGGATTACTTAAATTTAAACTAGTACTTTCTTTCATCTTAATTTTAGTTTTGCAGTTCACCTCTATTTTTACTGCATTGACGGTGTGTGTACCGCAAACGCGCGTGTGTGTGTGTTAGCACCAGAATATATGTGTGTGTTAATGTGAGGGTGTGTGCGTGCGTGAGTAAAGATTAAATTCCCATAAACTTGACATGAGAATGTGTGTGTGTGCGCGCGTGTGTGTGTGTGTGTTTTCGTGGGGTTGGCATGCGTGCGTGGAAACGGATGTCCACAAAACATTGATTTCTGTAAAATATCCTAGGAAAGATGACAATCTTTAGTTGGCACTAGAATGACCTACCATAAACAGATGAAACTTGCCAATGCTTGATTTAGGCAAGCTAGTCCCGTCTGTAGAACGGTGACTGGCACCGGTAGGCACCGGTAGGCACCAGAAAATATTTAAAAAAAACGTGATTAATGCTGTAAGCCATCGTTGCCCGAGACGGTCATTAAAATACCATTAGCAGAAAACATTCGGAAAGGGGTCACCTTGAAACAATTAAAGTTAAGTTAAAGCCCTTCTTTTTTCCAGGGGTAGGAGATTTTGGACAGACTCAACTTTCTCCTCCCTAGCGGTCTGCAAATGGGAACAGGCCGTCCCACATCTTACACCTAATAAATGCTGGATCACCCAGTGAGCGGATCAGAATTCTGTAGGAAGCCCCCAATAGCAAGTCGGGCTTTTATTCTCACCCCACAGATGACTTCCCGTTGACTTCCACTAATCGACTCTCACTTCTGCGTTCCTTTCGCATGCCCATGGCAAGCAATTATATATTGTTGTCATCCAATGCACCTCATCACACCGTGATAACCCGGCGATCTTTCAAATTATCTACGTAAGAAGAAAAATAAACAAGAAAAAAAAGAAGAATTATATATTTTTACATAAAGACTGTCTGTAGCTATTTAATATCACGGAAAATCCACACGCTGGGCCTTTATTTCGATCGCCACAAAAGTGCCTCTAACCCAAAGAAATCTGTAACGTATAATTCTACAGTTTTCATCGCAACTAATCAGACCGCCAGTCTACGACAGTGAGCAAACAGAACAGATTTATTAATTGATTTATCCAAACAAAGTTAATATTACAACTCGTGGATTAGTCTGACAGAAATTGTTATGAACACACAATAAAAATAAAAAGAGAGGATATCCATAAATAAATGAGTTCAAAATATTTCCATCACACACACACACACACAGAGACAAACACATAGACACACACACACACAAACTGGTCACTCAATAGAAATCGTCATGTGACCTACATCTTTTGGCAGCATGCCGTGTTATGGGTGATCAATTAAAAAACTGGAAAAGGGTATGATCAATAAATAAGTTACTTCTCTTGCCTTTTGTTGGAACACTAAAAAGTCCGAATTTTCAATAAAACAAGCGTGAACGCTGTCGGGCACAAACTAGGGGACCAATTCAGCATAAACTTACCAACTTCGATTCAAAAAGACTGGCCTGATTTTGAATGCACAAGCCAACCCACTCGACCGCCATATTGCACCGTGACTTACTTAGGAGTTATTAATATCTGTTAACTACCATTCACCATTATTTCTTATCATCCAGAGTTATTTCCCTTTCTTCCCTTCCATCCATTCGCTACTTATTTCTTGTTGCCTTTGTTCTTGTTGTTCTTGTTCTTGTTCTTCACTATCATTCTTTCTTTCTCTATATATTTCTTCTTTTCACATATTTCCCATCTTTATAGTACTTTCTTTCTCATTTATATTTCACCCCAGAAATATTCGCGTTCAACTTTGTACAGATTAGTCCGACACAAGGCCACAAGAGCGTTGGATTCCGTGAGGATCGAACTCACAATAAAACGATCTTGCTAACAACTTCACTCGCTATGTACTCTTCATCCACTTCATATCTCAATCTGTTCCCTCTTTGGACCAGTATCTCGTTCATCTTAATTTCAGTGGCTTCTTATTGAAACTTCTCAGACTGTCATACTAGGGCCGTTACTAAACAGCTCGGAACGGAGATAAAGTCAAACATTAATAATTTAAGAACGTTTACTTTTAACTAACATCATTCAAAAATGTCGCTTCTGATTGCAATGCTGAACAGAAATGTCAACATTGGCATATGTGTGTTTATTGATTCTAGCATGGAATAAAATAACCAACATTGAGTTCATTTAAATAGTTCTTCGGACGATTGAACTCCTTCTTGTTGTTTGTGTTGTTAACACAACGTTTCGGCCTTCTTCATGTGTAATATCCAATTGTGATGGGGGTAAACAGAAGTATTAATTTCAAAGGAGGTAACCCTTATAACGTTATAAGTTATAAAATAACATTGAGTTCATTCTGCAGAAATTGATTCGAACAAGAACTGCTCTCAATTAGACCAACCAGAGCCTCCAAGAAGAATGTTATAAGGCGGTACAAACTGTTTTCACCCCACCAACACACACTGCACAAAAACCCTCATCCTTTAGCCATCCTATTTTCATCTGCTATAACCCTTTTAGTAAGTCATACTATATTCGGACGGTGTGCTTGGCTCCTTGAGCGCACCCTCCAACATTTAGTGAGATTTATTATTCTATAATGTTAGTAGAAATGCAATAGGTGAACTGCTATGCATAAATCTTTTGGGGCCCCCTCCATTGGGGGCCTAGGGAGCGATTTAATATTCGCCCCACCCCCAAACCTCCTTCTTAGCTATGGTGTTCAATAAAGTTAATGTCGAAAAAATGTTTTTATTTTTACTTAATAGATTTTTTGGTTACTCAATATTTTTTGTGTCATTTTTCTTAAGACCGCGGCTCTTAAACAAACATTTGCCCTCCATTATAAAGAATCATATAACGTTGCATTTTCATCAACAACAAAAAAAATTAAAAGAGAAGAAGAAAGAGGGAGTGAGCGTGTGTGTGTGTGTGTGTGAGAGAGAGAGGGGGAGAGAGAGAGAGAGAGAAGCGGGGGCAGGCATAAAGATGATCTGCATGAATTAAACGTTCCCAAGAATTTGAAATCGGAGCCCCCATATATGTAGGCCAATATTTACCGTAAGCTAAAAGTCATAAACTCGATTCACTTAACTCCACCCAGACAAAATAACTCATTCGGCAGTTTTGACCCGTTTCAACTTTGACCTTTTTAAAATCATTTCAATATTACATAATTGCTAATGAGAATATTTAACCTTAAAAATAGCATTTTTGTGGGGACGGGTATGTACGTGTGTATCGTACCCTTGGCAAAAATGATGGAATATGCACAGTTATGTTCACCCAGCAGCGAATAAACAAATCACAGATATGACACAAAACAATTTTTCTTTAATAGTTTAACATTTTGGCTTTCTAAAATATACCTCAAACAAATTAGATTAAATTATTTATATTATTGGCATATTTATTTAGTAGAGGAAGAAATTATGGAATTTGCATTTCTAAAACAAATATCAGCACACATCTAAATATGCAAATTAGTTTATTAGTCATTTTATAGAGAGTACTTAACGAGCTGTTGGACCTATCGTTGAACTGGGCTAATTGAAAGGACACATGGCTCCAACAAAAGATCTCTCACTTGAAACAATGGAAAGGATTATAAAACTGCTTCGAGAAGGAAATCCAACATGGAGTGTGGCAAAACACATTGGTTGTTCCCAGTCAGTTTTTTTGTTGTCAAAACACGCCTGTCAGAGGCGGATCCTGGGTTTTAAAAAGGGGGGTCCACATTTCTTTTCACACAATCTGTCTAATTAGACTATGTATACAATGCACATTTGTTTTTAAGGTTAAATTATTCTTACTTGGGATTATTTGCGCTTTTTATAAAAAAATAAATCCTTTATCTAGATATTAGAAAAACACGTTTTATTAATTGTGCCTTGCTCGAGCAAGGTTAGGGAGGGCAATCCGTGCCTGCCTATGCATGTGTTTGAGTAACATACTAACATTTTCCCGATACATTAGGTTGATGCAAAAGCTTCCAGCATTAGGAAATCTTAAAAGTGATTTTCAAGTTTAGGGATATCCAACTCTTGCTACTGATCACCGTAACCTAGTGGTCGAGTGCTCGCCTCCGGTTCGAGCCATACCAACTATTTTTAAAATGGTACTCAGTGCCTCTCTGCTAAGCACTCAGCATAACAAGTAGGACTGAGGAAGCCTGTTGGGGGATGGGCTCCATCGGGCTATCTCTCCTAAGACACACCCGTGAAAACATGGATGCCTCTGTACTGAGTTGCTAAATATCTCTCTGGGCTAGGCGACCAGGAGTACTTTATGAATTAGCCTTTGAGAAACGAAATGACATCATATAAAGTCAATGCAGTTGAATCCTAGTTTCCGTGCGTAAAATGGAGATAACTCCTGTTAGCCTTAAAATGAACTATGGATGACTTCCCCATGTAGTTTGTGGATGTATACATTTTTAACAACAGCAGAAAAAAAAAATCAATTTAATTTCCATACACACCTTTAACCTTTCACACACTCGCCCACTTGATGTTAAAAAGCGCGCACAAATAAACTTTATTCCCATGCAAACATTAGATGTTTCACCCACTCGCATACTCCATGTTAAAAAGGCTCACAAATAAAAACAATTTGACAATTTAATTTATTCAAAGCAGTAACCATATAATTCATGTATTTACTTCTGTTTTTCTTTGATAGGGGAGGTCTTTAGTTCATTTTGAGGCTAACATGAGTTATCTGCATTTTACGCACGGAAACTAGGAATCTACCGACAATGCTTCAAAGGCATTATAAAAACAATGATGTTATTTAATGCCATCACTGGCGTGTGGGCGTGTGAATATGTGTCCAAACCGTATAAACATCAGAAGTATCGGACTGGGTAAAATGACACCATTTGTCGCGAAAAGTGTCATAGATATGTTCGGATTGTGTTTCATTTTGACCCTAGGGCTGTGATAGGCATGTTATGCAGTCATAACAATCGGAGATATTTGTTCTTCTCTTTTGCTTGCAATAGCCATGTTATGCAGTCATAACATTCGGAGATATTTGTTCTTCTCTTTTGCTTGCAATGGCCATTATATGTACTGATGTAGTGCACGTTACTTCTCTTTGGTTTTGCCAATTTAGATATTTTCTATCTAAATTTAGATAATTCTAAAGAGCGGAAGTCAAGGGAGATAATTCATAGAAACTATGAAGAAAGATATATAATCTTTCATTTTTTAATTTATTTTTATTAGATTTCTCAAGAAACGCTGATCCCCAAAACCTCCAATTAGAGACTTCTGCCTTGTGTGCTGACTAATATATCTATCGAATGTCAACTTCGTACAGAATAGCCAGTTGTCGAGTAACCACACACACACACACACACACACACACACACACACACACACATACACACACACACACGTTTCTTTTTTTGTTGTAGTTAGATTGTAATAAAAAATAACAAACCTGGATGCTCCAGAGTCAAACTCTACTCCCACTTCTGCTTCCTTGCGTAATCCTACTATAGATTTTGGAGGTATGTAATACTTGTCAGCTTAGCGCAGGTGGTAACACGCAAGCCTAGCGATCATGAGTTCAAATCACGGTATCGGAATGGGAATTTTACATACCGGTTTACTCCACTATTTGGTGAGGATTGTTCTTGTTCTTGTTCTTGTTCCATAGTAAACTAAAGCCAACTCTGATTTTGTCCTGGCGTTTGACAAAAAGTCAAATTTACGGCAGGTGGTAATGTTTTTTGTTTTTTTTAATATTCTGAGTATATTCAATTGCTCAAAAAAAGTGGGCATATCATTTGTTTTACGTGCTACCCGCAGGTATGCAAGCGAAAATTGAAACGGAACGACTGTTACAAATATATTTGAAACCAATTTAAAATACAAAATGTATTTGTAATTTTCTATATGAAAATATTTGACATTAAACAACTGTAATCACATTAAAATATATTACATCACCAGCTGTTTTTATGACACTCACATTTCAAATCTTCATACTTTTACAACTTTTTTTCAAATACCCAATCAATCTTTTACATTTTTCAACTAGATAAATAAATTAGAATTCTTGTCGGTTAAAACACTTTCGGTTGGAAATACAGAACTACGTTCGATCATAATCATCATAAGCCGTTATAAGTCCACAGCTGGACAAAGGCCTTCCCCATCTCCTTCCATGATGACCTTGATTGCGCTAACCTCTGCCATGTCTTACCGGCGAACCTTTCTATCTCATCCCTCCATATTGTGTTTGGTCTTTTTTCTACTGCGTTTACTGTCCCATGGGCACCGATCAGTTAACTATTTGCTACATCTGTTGTCCTTTCTTCTTGTTAAGTATCCAGCCCATTATATACACACATATACAGTGTTGCCCATAAATGAGTACACCCTACCACTTTTTTATAGAAAATTAATTGTCTTCTAAAACACAAATATCAGTATTTGATTATTTCTGGTGGAACATTACAGTCAAAATGGATATTATCAGGTATTATTTATGACCATACTCTACAGCATTGAAACTTATTTGAAATCAATAGTTTGGTCATAAATAACACATGATACTATCCGTTTTAGCATAAACAACAAGGTGTTCAAGTTGTTAACACGACCTTTCGGTCGATCTATTCTACGGCCTTCTCCAGGTGTATTATCCGAATGTAATGGTAGTAAACAGAACATTTTCTCTCCAATGACGGCAACGGGATTCGGGTGCTTTCCTTTCCTTTCCTTCCGCCACTCTGACAGGGACACGTTATGGAAATCCAGGCCTAATATTTCTGAAAATGGTTGAATGTTTCAATTAGATTCAAAATGTCAATGTACGCAGTTATTGGATATTCCTGAACATTTATTGCTACAGGAATGGCTTTGCGAACTTAATTTACCAAACACTCTTATTTTAATCAAAAATCAAGATGACGTGACACTATTGTTGATGTTGTGGACATGAGGCTATAAATTTGATTCAGCTCATAAAAGGTTGTGTGTGTGAGTATATGTCTGTGTCCAAATGTTTATTGAGGTTATATATACAGTAACTGTCATAAGTATTTGAACAGACAACCAGTTTGCTTCAAATCGCGCGGTTTTGAGAGGTAAAATCCGAAACATTATGCAAGAGGAACCAGATTGTCATAACAAGGGCTGCTTTTAGTCATGTTTTGTGGTTCTGAATGCTAAATCTCTTGAAAATTCGTTAAATGAAATAAAAGCAAGTGTTTTGTTTCTCATCTAAAATATTGTACAGAATTTGTTAAGGAGATTAAAAAAGTGAACTCACATTGCTATATAGAAGAGTTACCAAACTAGTAAGTTAATTTTGACCCCCACCCCCTCCTCCTCAAAATATGTTTAGAGCTACAATGCCTAGTTGTATATTTTATTTTGAAGCTTGAACATTATGAAACATAATGCAGGGTGTTCAAGCTTCAAAAACTGGAAAAACGTAGCTTGGAAAATAACGAAAATATCAACATTTAAAAATGGTGCGCGGCCACTAACGAATTCATCCATAACTTTATTCATTCAAATTTTAAACAAGTAACTCTTGTAGAGATATCTTCATGCTATAACTGTGCATGTCCATATATGGGCACACATGTAAAAAGAAAAAAATAGCTTCTATATAATTACATATCTTTACTTCGATATAAATACCTACATAAAATAGCATATTTGACTGAATATGTGTCTATATACATGCAAACAAATCTCTATCATACATGCACGAACACACACAACACACATATCACGGCATTCACAATTTGCTTATATGAATGCCTTGACGTAAAGGGAAAATAGTCATAACAATACAATTGAAAATACAAAATTCTTTCCCGGCAATTCTTATCAACTTAATTATTGACATCATTTACAAATTAACCTATATTTACAACTGCTTTAATTAAATCCTAATGTGGCCGCACCGAGGGATTGGATATCCAAATACACATAATGGCTTTTTAACTATTAAGCATGAAGTTTCAATAGCAGAAACTCATATATACAGTGACATGACACCAGTAAGTAGACACTATTGTTTTACACTGATTTGACATTTGATACGGATATACTCGTCGGCTAT
Organism: Architeuthis dux; assembly: GCA_006491835.1. Taxonomy (NCBI): domain Eukaryota; kingdom Metazoa; phylum Mollusca; class Cephalopoda; order Oegopsida; family Architeuthidae; genus Architeuthis; species Architeuthis dux. The sequence goes on along the minus strand of VCCN01006870.1, from coordinate 9,773,446 downwards.
TACTCAATTTGCTATAAAAGCATAATATAAGTAACCACACAATCACCTCGGGAGAAGAGAAACAGTCACAATTCAAAAAGAGGCGTATTGTTTTTCAGTTCTAAGGTGGAATGGGTCAGTATCAAAAAGTATCGAGTGTCAAATGTGTATACATAAAGTAAGACTGGAGTTATACGATATTTTCTGTATTGTGTGGCATATGCTTGCATGAGTAAATATTTAAACTATTTGCTAAAGGCAAGTACAGCAAATATAAACTAACATAATATTGAATATTTTAGATAGCTGTATGAAGGTTATTGACGGAAAATATACGTGTCTGTTTACATTAGTCATGTCTCTGGACATACATACATACATACAAACATATATACTTATATCAAGAACAGTGTGACTTTTCTGTTTCTCTGTCCGTAACAATGGAC
>VCCN01006870.1:9467825-9480360 GCA_006491835.1 Architeuthis dux | reverse complement strand
TATATTCATATTCACTGTATAATATTCAATCTATGGGATTAATATTCACCACTGAATAATGTGCATTGACAAGAAAGAAGATTATGTTGAAAAAATATTTCTCGTTTTTTTTCGTTATTTTGCTGCTGTCTTATTGATGTACCTACGTACGAAGTGAGTCTGGAAAATATTCAGCCATTTAATATAAATGAAAACGTAGTGAATATAGGGCAATGGCGCCTTAGTCCCCATCAAATTTCTCCCAGCACGCTTTCCAATTTTCAAAACAGCCATCACCTTCAGCTGACTTGTCGTATTTTCCTTAATCTCGTCCACACTCTGAATGTTTTGGTGGAAAACCACAAGAGACAGGGAGCTAAATGTTGACTGTAAGGGGTGGGAGCTGACAGACCTGGGTAACGTGATGTGTTGCCAACAAAAAAAAATTGTGAAGATGTGAAGAATGGATAGGGCTTTTTTTTTCTGCATCCCGGATTACTTGACACGCGAGCGCCTTTCACAGATCCCCGGACCGACTTGCCCCAATCGATGGAAAATCCGCCACGGAGAAGCGTCCATTTGGCATCCGGTGAGCTCAGCGAGCCCGGAAAGGTCATGGAGTGCCAAAATTCAAGTGATTTGGCAAACGTTGACGTCGTGACGCGGCGTCGAATGATAATCAAGCAGGGGAAAGTGCCAAACATTCAACTCTTTTGACGTCGCCGGGCTGACACGTGTGTGTGTGTGTGTGTGTGTGTGTGTGTGTGTGATGGTGAGTGTACACTCATGCGTACTTGCGCGAGGGACGATGTGATTTAAAATTGGGGAGAGTGATGAATAGAATGTTTGTGTGTCGGTGTGGAAAAAGGAGATAGTTTAGGGGGGAAGGGGGGAATATAAACTGAAATAGAGAGATAGAGAGATAGAGAGAGAGAGAGAGAGAGAGAGAGAGAGAGAGAATGTGAGTTGGGAAGGAAGGACAAATGTTAAGAAGTCGTAAGAGAGAGAGAGAGAGTGAGAGAGAGAGAGTAGTAGTAGATACAGAAACTATGAAAGGCCGACTGAAATAGCGAGAGGAAGACAGACAGATTGACAGGGAGGAAATAAAAGAAAGAGCAAAAGGGAATAAAAGAAACGTCCTCAGATGAAAGAGGTTTCTCTTTTCTCGGCTTGCGAGATATGTAAAATACACGTAGAGGTGACAAGCATCGAAGTGGCGTCACTCACTTTACCATTCTCGCTTAGGGAACCCGGTATTCCCCGGCGGTCACGCATCTAGGCACTGAACAGGTTCGATGTTGCTTAACTTCGGTGACCGTACGAGAACCGGTGTATCCGAGGTGATTTGACCGTAAGCAACACAAAAAATAACTATGTGAAAAAGAGCGGTAAAGGACGAGAGGGAGTGAGAGAGAGAGAGTGAGAGAGAGAGAGAGAGAGAGTAAAAGAGAGAGTAAGAAAGAGTGACATAGAATCAGAGAGATATGGAAATATGTGGATCCGAAAGAAAGAGAGATAGACTAAAACGTAAAAAAAGAGGGCAAAGATAAAAAAAAGAGCGAGAGATAAATGTTTGCATCTGAAACATTAGAACATTTATCCCTTGCTCTTTTCATCTTTTCCCTCTCCCTCTTCTTTTTACGTTTTAGTCTATACCTCTTTCTTTCGGTTCCACATGTTCCCTTCCCTCTCTGCTTCAATGTCACCCTTTCATGTTGGTAAGTTGGAAAAAGGGGTGATCACTATATAAGTTACTTCTCTCGCCTTTTGTTGGGCTGTGATCACTAAAATAGGTCTGAATTTGTAAAAGACAAGCGGGCACAAACTAGTGACCAATTTAGCCTAAACTTATATTGCATATTGAACCCCCTACTAAAAACTTATTTGGGGGGGGATTTAAAAAAAATAAAACAAAAGCGTTTTCCTTACTCATTGATGGGGTGTGTGTGCACGAGTTTATACTATGAACGGTTAGGGCTGGACGAAGTCTGGATACAGAGATAGATACATAAATAGATGTACTGAACCGTTGGACCATCCTCTATAACGTTACTAATAAAGTCCAGATATAATATCTCTGTTATTGCTTCCGTTAAACTACACTCATAAAGCCATCATTCGTACATGTTCTAAGAGCTACCAGACCATTTATCTGGCTTCCAGAAGATCGGAATGTCCAGAAAACCAGGTTTTTATTAAAGTGCTTAGTTTTGAATCTGCTTGGCTTCGTAGTAGTTCGCTGCTCGGCTGCTCGGCTGGGATAATCACGTACTTATCAAAAATTGACTCTCACTGACAACAATCTATTCAATCAAATGTAATGGTTTAATAATCTTCTGTTCTTAAAGTGGATGGATTTGTATATGCTGAAAACAGTTTTGTTCTTTACTTTTCTCCGTTAATTTCTATTGTATATTTTATATTTTATACTGTATATTTCAGGAATTTTAAGTAGATTAATAAAGATAAAACAATCCCTGTTTTAGAAGTCTATCAATTTGTATCTGTTAAATACAATTTAATTCTTTATTTTCATTGTCTATTTTATGTGTAAAGTATATATTAAGACTTGCTCCAGAAAACCGGGAAATCTGGCAATCTGTTTCACCCCCTGTCCCAAGCTTGCCGGATAAGTGGACTGGTACCTGTTACTCTCTCTCTCTTTTTCTCCCTCTCATTCTTTTTCCTAAATCCAGTCTGTTAATCACCGCTACCCACAACACTGATTTATTGCTCCGCTTAGGTTATTCATGTGTTCTGACATGTAATAAATTGAAAACACATTCAGGCACGCCTCTCCTACCCGAATAAACTCGCGTTAAAACATCTGGTGTTATGTATGCGTTCTTTTAGAATCTAATGTAGCAAAGGTAGCATATGCTACGGGCCCGCAATTTCAAGTGCCCCGCGCTAAATACTTGCAAGCTATCAATTTCGATTCAGTGATTCTGCACTTGCTCTATTACTATAGTATTATACTGCCCTCAACTTCTCTGAACGACTGGGTATTTAAGGTTAGCGATTTTAGCCAGCTATCACCTTTAATTGGGGTTATTGTGTTAATACAGTGATCAATGGGAGTGTGGTATGTTATACAAATACGAAAGTATTTGAAACTGAAGTCATAGTTAGTACACACAGATCAAAACGAAAACAAAGTAATACTATCACTGCAAAGTTTATCGTATCATCTGGCTGAATAGCAAATAAACAAACTGAATTATTTTTTAAGTAAAAAATGTGTTTTAATATTTACAACATATGCTAGAGGCCCCGCACTTGCTTAATACGGTCCTAGTTTCGTATATTTTCCAGTGGATCCACAAGTAAGAATCGAGTGGGTCAAGATCTGCTCAATCCATTGACAATGAATCCGGGAGCTAAGAAACTGGTGATCTTCATACTGGTACTATAATGAGGTTGTGATCCGTCTTGATGTAAACAGGCCGGAAATTGTCCATCTTTGTTAAGCGGGTACGGCTTGGTCGTGTCTTAAGGTGTGTTTGGGTGGTTCTAGGACAATTGCCCCCGCATAATTTCCCCTGACAAGAGCATAGCAACTGTAAAGCCAAAGTTAACGTTTGTGGAAATAAAGTAGTTGGCCATGAAAATGATCACACCCATGGGTAAATTGTTCAGTGGACAATTGTCAAGAGTCATTTATCTGGGGGGGGGGGGCATTTGTCTTATGGGAGCAATTGTTCCGGGGACAGTTGTCTTGATATGTGTTTAGATACATTTCCGCATTAACATCTCTTACAAAGAAAACAGTTTCAACAATTCTGTTTCCCTATATACCGCACCAAACCATCAGTTTTCCGGCATTTGATTGTTTGTTAGAAACCTTCACCAAAACTGTCACTAAAACTGTCAACATAAGTTTCTTCAGTTTTTAAGTTGGTCTGGCTGGCTGGCTGGCTGACTGGCTATGTATGTATATATCACGTGTACAGGTCACACCAATGGAGTTAGATAGCTGAAAATTTAAATATTTACTCCCTATTATGTCTAGAAAAACAGGGTTTTTTACCCCCCCCCCCGATTGGTTTTTAGAGAGTGGTTTCAGACTTGTTTAGTGATCACTGCCCATCAAAATGAGAGAGAAGTAACTTATTCATTGATCACCCTTTTTACAATCTTTTAATTGTAGGTTGTAGGTTGTGGCGATTAACTTCTACATTAACGTAAAATAATTGAATTAATCTGTAAACAAGATCCCAAATTAGAAGTTTTCATCACAGTCCGATTTGTTTACTGCTCAATCGCAACATTCCTTGCATCTGTTCGTATCGTCGTCACTAAGATATTTATATAGTTATCATCTGTGTGTTTTTATTTCATTCATTAATGTGAATGATTCTCGATCTAATGAGACTACTTTTGTGCAGCCAACCGTTGTGAAGGACTTCTTATAAACGTTGCCAGCATCATGTACGTTATAACTTCATCAGTAGATTTACGTGGACGTCCACTTTTCACAGTATTTTGGGACTTCGCAGTAGATTTGGCAACAGTGCCGCGTGTGATGTGCTTACCATATTTCCTGTTGAATCCCATTGGAGTTTTGTGATTATGTCTTGATCCGGACATCAGTAGGATTCCGATACGTCTTCTCTTGATAAATAATTTCTTCAATGGTATCTGTAAAAATAAAGGAATACTATATACAAGTCTAGTCGATCATTCAATATAAACCGTCGTGTTGGGGGCCATCAGTTAAAAACATTGAAAAAGTGGTGATCATTGAATACATTAATTATCTCTCAAAATTCGGAATTTTCAAAAAACAAGCGTGAATGCTGCCTGACACAAACTAAGGGACCGATTTAGCAGATACTGTCAATTGAACTCCCCACCACAAAACTATTTTGTCGGAAATTAAAAAAACAAAACAAAACCACTGTTTTTTCCTAGACATAATAAAGAGTAAATGTTTAAATGTTCACCCGTCTAGCTCCATTAATGCGACATGTACCTGTAACACATACATAGATGTTTAGCCTGCCAGCTAGCCAGCCAACCAGCCTAACTTGAACAGTTTTGGTGACTGTTCTTGTTGACGGTTTCTAATACTAACCAATCAGGAAAGAGAATAAATATTCTCACCATATCGGAATGTATATTTTTTTCTGACAGCCGTATTTGCTGTTGTGATGATAATATTAACTATGTTGTTTGAGTCAACAACCGAATAAGAACATAATTACAGATCATAGAAAGTCTCCCCAGCAGGTCAGTGTATTTATTTCCACACTGACAGATTGAGCAGATGCTATCAGATCATCTGTCACATGGCTCGGATTTTTATGCGGTAGCTGTAAAACATCGAGGAAGAAAGACAATATACAGGCCCATTATAAAGTCTTAGAGCAATCTAAAATGTTTATAACTTGTGTTCTATATATGATAGAATTAATCTGTAAAGAACATTTACAAGCAGTGTTATTGGCGTTAAAAAAATTGATTATAATTGTTTAATTATTTTGGATAATGTGATTCAGGGTATAACTGAAGATCAACTGCAAAACGTATTTCTAGAACTTCAGAACCGCATCACAGTTTGTATATACAATGACAGTGGACATGTTGGAACTTAAGAATCTCAAGAATAGATTTATCTTAAAAAATAAGACATAATACTTAATTATTAATCCTATCATATATAGAACAAAAGTTATGAACCTTGCAGAACGATTTGTATAATGACCCCCTATTAACATACATAGCACAATATGTTTCGGAGCTGTTAGTTATTCTGTGAATTACACCGAATAATATGCATGAGTGGAAACTTAGATTTAGTCTTTAATACAATTTATTCTTTATTCGAATTTTACATTACAAAGTGTCCCCGACCTAATAAAAGCATAATACAAAGTGTCCCCACACTGTAAATAAGGCAGAGTACAACGTGGTGCCCCACAAAATTATCATAAAAAGTGTCCCTTACATCTCCAAAACTTTAATATAAAGTGACCCCACACTCCAAATAAAGCATGATACAAAGTGCACCCACCCCGAAAATATAGTCACCTCACTTCCCAAAATGAAGCAAAATACAAAATATCTCCTCACCTTTGCTAAAAGCATAATTAAAAGTGACTCAGCACTCCACAAATAAATGTACTCACTCCTTCCTCAAAAATAAATATAAAATATCCCTACCCGACAATAAATATTAATACATGGTGTTTAACAAACCCTACAACAAAGGATAAAACAATACGAGGTGTCCTCCGCTAAAAAGGTTAATATAAGAACAATGCAGTCAATTCATGTAATGTTTTTGAATGCTTATAGTGGGCGGCATAGCTAACCTATTGTTCCTTTTGTGATGAAAGCGCCAAATTTGGTAGATATATAGCTGAACATATTTAGAAGACATCTGGATATTGGGCCATTGCAGATTAGCATTCTAATGACCATGGCAGCCATTTTAGAATATAGCTGCCAAGGTCATCAGAATGCTAATTTACTGGCGTAGAACATATTGGCCACCCCAAGCTGCTGCTTCCATGATTTCAGCACCGTAAATATTAGAAACCGTCAAACCAAATCTGTCAACATAGGATTCTTCAGTTTTCAAGTTGGTCTAGTTGGCTGGCATGTATGTATCGCGCGTACAGGCTGCACCAATGTTTTTTTTTTGTTTTTTAAATCCGCCCCCCCCCCCAAATGGTTTTCATATTCGATTTATGCTAAATCGGTTTCTTAGTTTGTGTCCGGCAGCTTTTTTAATGAAAGTTCAGACTTTTTTAGGAATGAATTCCCAACAAAAGGTGAGATAAGTAACTTTTTAAAATTGACCACCCCAACACGGTATGCTGCCAAAAGACGTTGGTCACCTGACGGTTTCTATTGAGGGACTAATCAGACATGTTTCCATACCAGTTAAAGTGAACAATATGTTTTATTACAGTGTAAGAGAATAATAAATGAAAGAAAATACAAAGAAATGGTGAGATTGTCTCTACATGTGATAGTGATAACACTTTTAAAACCGTAGCAGTAGCGAGTACAGTTACGTATTAACATACGCCATGTAATAATGTCATTAACTATGCTACTTAATTTAATTGAAAAGACCAGTGTAACTGCTGTATATTATTTGAACTATTCTATGAACACATCTTGATCATGTTAAGTTTCCATCACGGCAAGATTACTTGGCATGGCATGGCACTCCAATGTTTGAGTAAATGAGAGATCCTAAAGTCAGTGGTCACATTTCCCCTCACACAAGCGGAGGACTGTGCACTGAAGTGCAGCTTTATTGCATCTGCAGCTCTTCCTGCAACCACTCTTTCAGCCACAAGAGATCAACTTCAGGATGTTGATGCTTGTGGCAACGTTGTCCAGCGGGGCTCATGCATTCTTTCCGTCTGCATCCACTTCCAGTCACTTGGTGATGGCAGCACAGAGTCTGGCACCAGTGTCTTCCCCCAGATGTGACCACCTCTCTTAACGTTCTCTACCAGGGCAGCTCGGGTAGGCGGGATTTGCTGCACTGAGTATTTTCCGTGGAAAGAGCTTACTTCTTGCATGCTCCACCTTTCAGTAATGCTCATTGCATCCTCTGGGATCTCCGTTGGTCTATCTGCCAGTTCCGGCAATTACTTTCATGTTGACCATGCTGTCTACTTTTCATGTCCAGGAAAGCTAGACACAGTGTCGCAGCCTGTCAAAGCATGAAACATTGGAAGCGCACATGAGAGATCTTTGGTCCGAGGCACACAACTATTTGGTGGGATGCCATGTAGCTGAGCATCAGTGAGGGCAATTTCCTTGTCTTCCCCACAAAACGCCTGATGGAGGGCCTTGGACAGGAAACAGAAGAGTTATGTCTTGTTGCTGTCAACCCGCAGTAAGTTCTGCCAGTTTTCTGGTATGGCATCCTTCCCAACCACACATCTCCTTACATGATTTCAACGCTTGGCTCTTGCTGTAACTTCCAGGAAGTCATTCTTGTAAGTATCCCAAACGTGTTCTACACGTGACACATTGCGCAACTGAGAAGAGAAGTATAGGATGAATACCTGCTGGGCATATTCATCAAATGACTTGGCACCTGCTTGCGTCATCATTTGAATGTTGGCAAATCCATCGAAAACTACACAGGTAGCACCAGGAACCTTAGCATGTCAGAAGGTCTTGGTCCCAAGTTGTAATCTCCCTCCATCGGAGCGTGCTTGTAGCAATACCTGTTTTTCATGCTGAAAGAATTCTTACAGGTTTCCATCTCTCGTTTGACTAATGTAGAGTCGTGAGAACAGTTCGATATCACTTTTCATTGATGTCGGCTGCTGCTTCTCCTTACTTTACGTTTTTATCGTTGACTCAACAAACCATTTCAACCGGTTGTGGTAGATTCTGTCATCAATGGGCTTTCTCTCCATAAGACATTCCTTTGTAAATGCTTGCAACTGTTGTTGGCTAATCTTCCGTGCCTTCTTAACAGTATCCACTGCCGATGGATCCGCAATCTCTTTGTGTCAAGGACAAGTAGGTATTCGCTCTCCTCTTCGAATGGATTGCCAATTCTTACATTACATTTACGAGTTCCTAATTGCCTTCTCCACACTTGTTGTCTGGTCATGATGGAGTACCTCATCTCGTCTTCCTGTGAACTGGTGTGCATCTTCAATGTCCTCAATCAGCGCTGACACTTCAGGGCCACCTACCATCCATCGCCGGGGGGGGGGCACTAGTGTTGTCTATAAAACCTACCACCCTTCCAGTGAGCAGACATATTTCCTAAATGCTTTCTGCATACTTGCTGTCTGACATGATGGAGCAGCTCACCTTGTCTTCGTCTAAGCCAGTGTGCATCTTCAAAGTCCTCAATCAGCGCTGCAATCTGCCAGCTACCATCCATTGCCGGGGGGGGCACTAGGGTTGTCTGTAAGACTACCGCCCCTCCACTACTATTATGTGTTTGAACGATGGGGATTGCCGAGAAGACTCGGTTGGTCTTCTGAATGGTGAGATTGCCAGCATTAAATTATCTGGCAACCGTTGAGTCTCTTGTTGGTAATTCAGCCATGTCAGAGCATCGAGGTACATGCTGAAGGAGGACTGCTGCATGGTTCGCTCACAGAGCTCCAATACCATGACTAGTGCCCAGTACTGGAATTGAGGGCAGCTCTCTTCCCTCTTTGAGCACCATTCGTCAAGCACCAAAGGCTCATCTTCTGTATCTGTGTCACGGCTATTGTAGACCCGATACTGCATGATGTATAAAGCAGCTGCTGTGACTTTGTGAGTCACCTAATGCAAGCAATATGTGTTGCATGCAAGACTCGAACTCGCACCCCTTTTGCCTTGGGAAACCTGATTTTCCGTACCAGCTGCCCTACCCCTTCAGCTATGAGAGCCCCACGGCTGATCAAATCTAACCCTTAAACTTGTGATTGAATATTTTGTTTGGCTTCCAGAGTTACTAGGATCTAGATTATGCCCGTTATTGCACGCGGTTCCAATGGGATAGGAAAGTTTGACCAATCACTGGTGGCCACTTTGAATAAATGGCTGCCACTGTCACCAGGGGGCGAGTTTGTGATAGCCCAATATCGGGTTTTGTTCCTAATATATCTACCAACACATCTGCCAAATTTGCGCTTTCATCAGAAAATGAACAATTGTCATGATATTTGGAGCTATGCACCACCCCACTATTAGGAGAGGGCAATGATCTAAAAGAAAAACAATACTTTTTATCATTATTTTATCATTTATTATACATAATTATTATTTAACAGAATACATACGTAACTGTCATAGCACTGTGCATATGATTATACTTTGTATTATTCAGAATCATATTTTTGTCGTTGGGTATTCTAGGTGGCATAATAGTTATTGGCACGGATATGAGAATCGGCGACACGTGTTATGATTTCGCCAGAGATTGTTTATGCACACATCGCACCCTTGGAAAAGGCATTAATTTTGTCGGTGCTTGATATTTTGACAATATATCACATCTGTAAGATTGGGTGAATACGTACTTAGGCAAATTACTCTTCCAAAACAAACTTACCTGCTCAGGTAATAACAGCAAAAATGCAATTACGCATAAATTTCCATGACAGGGACCAATCATTCTCAATGTTATTCTTTTGAACCAAACGTCTTTGCTGATGCGTTCTTAAGCCGTCTTTAGATGTAAGTTGGATTATACATATATACACATTTATTTGCTCTTCGAAAGTTCATTTTACACCACTTTTTAAGCGAAAATAGCGCTCAACCTTTGTTTTCCAGCGAGTGCTTATAGAGGCAGTGCGTTATATGGAGAGATAACCTCTTGTCTATTAAATTCTACTTAAGTTTTTCATAAGAAAATAAGATGAATAAGCAAATTATTATAATGTATAATTAGGAAGTGACTTGAAATCAAGATTAAGGCCACCCAGAAGTATTTGCATATTTTACACATGCGCCTGTGGTCAGTTGTCAAGCGTTAAAAACTAAAAATCCGACAGCCGTTTCTCAAGATTGTTATGCCCTTCCCACTTGGAAGATTGGTGCAATACAATCTTGTTATCTTATATCACACTCTGTGCCTTACTGAGCTCAGTAAATATCTCTAGAATTATGGGCTCATGAAGATTGTCTTCATATTATGGACAATCACCCTATCAGAAACTTCGCTTGTTTTCATATATTAAATTCCTAACTAGAATTTTAGTGCAGCACGTTGTGTTGATATGAAAGCACAATCGATTTATTTAAATGTTTATTGCCGTGAAGGGAAAATGTATTTTGCAACATTTAATTTTATTGCTGGTTTCCAGACGGCAGTCATTTTGATATTTTTATTTAATTTCATCATCAAGTCTGGGTTGAAGAATGATTAGCAAGAATCCTTGTCAATGTGCTCATCATAAAAAAGCTGCAAACCTGGCTAGAACTTCAGAATAGAAACATTCATTCACTTAACCATATTTCTTGTCAATTAAAAAAAGAATGTCTATAAAGCGGCTGATAATAACGTCCGGAATTTGTTTGTCAGGATTTAGTTGTCTACATGTTTGTAATTCTTACCAACGGTGGAAAACAGTGTGTAAAGGCCTCAGAATATTAAGCTTGATCCTATGCAAAGATACCTTTATTATCTTTTAAAATCTAGACGCAAGCATTGATCCCCAACGTTGATTAAGCTTATTGTCCCAAGAGATGGCTATAGAAATGTTTAATCTGACAGCAAATACCGTATTTCACCATATAAAACCTGCATTTTCTTTTTCGAGAATGTTGAGAATTAACTATTGAAATAATTGTTATAAATATTTGTATACATAATTGTATACACGTGATAATAAATTTTCCATTCGAAATTAAAGCTCAATCGGGGGGTGCGTATTATCTATGGAAGTGGATTATACATGGTGAAAGACGTCAGTGGAGTATCCGGTTAAAATGGATTTCCTAGCAAAAGCTTGTAAAAATAACTTTCCCGCATACCATTCACTAATGTAGTGAGTTAGATACTCATTGCCTTATGCCAAACTTAACCGAGTAAATGACTATAAGGTAAAAGAAAACTGTGTATACATTAATAATTGGGAGTGAAGATATCGACAATAACGATAAGTGTCATTAAAATGGCGTAAAAAGCGAACGGGAAGAACAGAATGAAAGAAAAAGTAAAGATGAAACTAACACAACTATTATCATTATTGAGAAGAGAAGAGAAGAAATAATGATTGAAAAATAAAATGAAACAAAAATGAAAGAAAATTAAGGAAAACCAAAAACCAGGACAGGGGAAAGAGAAGAGAGAAAGAAAGAAAGAATGGAAGAAAGAAGAGATAATTGATTGAAAAAGAAAAAAGTAAAGATGAAAATAAGGCAGGATTAATGAGAAGAGAGGACGAGAGACAAATTATGAGATTGGGGTGGGGGTGGGGGGTTAAAATAAAATAAATAAAATAAAATAAAGAAAAAGACCAGAACAAAATAAATTAACGAGAAAAGCAAAAAAGAAAGAAAGAAAAATAACGAAAATAAAAAAAAATAAATAAAAAAATAGAATGAATTAATGAAAGAAAGAAAGTAGTCAGTGATGTCACGGGGGGAGAGTTTGTGGGTGTAGGGTAGATGATAGACCAAAGATCTGAGTGACACGGAACTCGGAAAGAAATAAAGATAACGGGAAGAAAGAAAGCAAAGGAAAGAGAAAGAAAGACCGAATGAATGAAAGAAAGAAAAAAAGAAAGAAAGGAAGACAAAAAGAGGGAGGGTGGATGTTGGCCGGGGTAGAGTTAACAAGACACTGAATTATTAACAATCAGTTAACGCGAAAACACTAAAACCGGCATTGGCTTATCTGCAATGTTAATTCGCAGACGTAGACTTTGCCAAAATGTCTGGATCACCATTCTTTCATACCCAGCCCCCAGCAGATACTTTACCAAAATTAGCGATGGGTAAGAGTTTCAGGTTACAAAAACGAAACGTAATAATCTCATGACGCTTACTGTTTTTATTGCTTGACTCCCAAAACAGAGACAGTTCTGAATATACATAAAATCTGGCTATATATACATAAACT
>VCCN01006870.1:9355371-9366057 GCA_006491835.1 Architeuthis dux | reverse complement strand
ATAATTATACTAAGTTATTGCTATTTCTTGACTATATATATTTGTGTTTTTCTCTCTCAGGTTTCACCTCATTCATCAGGCAAATAAAGCAGGACCGATATCCCCTCTCCCAACACCTTGGCGTTCTCTTTTCTAGTTGATCTTCAACATAGACGATGACTACATGCCGCCAAATGTCTGCGAGTCAGTTTGGAAATGAATTATTCCTCACAGACGTCCCTAAGTCAAGATCATTTGTCAGTATCTCAAGATTGCACCTAACAAACTATATACTGTACCGACCTCAACCAGAATGCACTCAGTCTATATAGGGGTTTACACACACACGCACACACACACATTGTGTTTTATATAAGTGGATAACATTTTCTACCACAACATTTGGGAAGTCTGAACAACGTGTATGGACCGATTGCAGAACGGACTTATGCCACTTTTCTTTGTGAGCAGTACCCTGTACTTTGTTGGAGGCTGTGGAAACTAGTTGTTAGGTGTTACATTCCCTAAACCTGTGGGTTACACACACACACACACACACACGTGTTTGAGTGAGAAAGAGAGAAAGTAGGTCATGGTAACGAGTAGCTTCGTTACTACTAAGGGTCCTGGATTACCTGCTCATGAATCTATAAATCTATTTCAATGTCTCTTACATTTTCCTATCTTCTTTTACATTCTATACGTTTTTATTCTGTACAACTACTACTACTACTACTAGAAGAAGAAGAAGAAGAAGAAGAAGAAGAAGAAGAAGAAGAAGAAGAAGAAGAAGAAGAAGAAGAATCCTCGCCCAATTTCCAAGTCTGGAGTTGACTTTGATTTTCGTAGCAGCAACAAGAACAAGAGCAATCTTCACCAAATTTAGGCGAGTGAACACTTCATTTTCTATATGTCCCATCTCCTTAAACCAAACTGATATATAAAATTAACGTTTCCCTCCCGTGATTGGAATTCACGACCAAGTGATTAGTAGCCGGCTCTCTTACCGACTGGACCAAACGGACAAGTCTTACATATCTACGAGTTTATAGCTTAAAGATACGCAAGGGCTTAATTCATTGTAATACATACATTTACACCAAAAATATTAATTTTTTATTTATCATATATACAAATGTTGCAGCAATCATCTTCAGTCGGAATAGAAGTAGGAGTGGAAATTGACCCAGTAGCAGCCAGGCTTGTTGCTGTTCTGAATTTTTAGTTGTTATTATTAATCTGGTCTTCAAAACGCATTTTGTCGTTTTCCGTAGTTTTTAATTCGGATTATTTTTGTCTTTGTTGAAGTTGCTGCAGCGATTGTTTCGGCCATTGCTGCTATTCCCGGTTGTCTTTCTAAAGAGACACCATTCTGATATTGATGGTCTTATTTGAATATCTTGGTCGGCAGATGTTCGTGGGGCTCTCCTACTTCCCTTTCTCCATCCTCTCCCACCCTTCCCCGGCCTCGTGGCTGATTTAATTATGCTAATTAGTTGTCGGCAACGTCCACAAAAGACAACGACAACTTCACTCGCTACCCGGTTTCGGTTTTGAATAATTCGCCTTTGTCTGAACCGAAGAACGTGGAATAAATAAAATCATCTTTTTTTCGTTTTCATTTTTAGAAACCTTCAACCTAAACTGTCACCAAAACTGTCAACATAGGTTTCTTCAGTTTTTAAGTTGTTCTGGTTGACTCGCTAGCTGGCTATGAATGTATCACGCGTACAGACCGCACCTATAGAGCTTGAGGACTGAACATCTAAACATCTACTCCTTATTATGTCAAGAACAAACTGTTTTTTTATTTTGTTAATATTACCCCAATGTTCAATATTCAATTTCTAATGTAAGTTTATGCTAAATTGATCCCTAAATGTGTGTCCAGCAGTGTTCATGCTTGTTTTTTTCTTTTAATTCAGACTTTTTTTTAGTGATCATCACTTTTAATTAATTTAATTAATTTATTCCTTGAACACACGTTTTTCCAACTTTTTAATTAATCATCCCCAACACGGCATGCTGCCAAAATACGTTGGTCACGTGACGGTTTCTATTGTGTGACTAACCAGAACTGTTTTTGTTTTTGTTATTTACTTATTGTTAGTTTGTTATATTCAAATCCAAAATGAATTTTTGAACGAAAGACGACGGGAATATATTCCTATTTGTAGAGAAGTATTCGATGGCTGAAACACAACAAGGAAGTGGGGTCAAGAAGTTAAGAGAAAAGGGTGAAAGTGGAAAATACGAGACAAGAGAGAAAAGAGTGAGAACAGAATAGATCCTACAGAAGTAGAAACGACAAATTTAGAGAAAAGCAGAAGAATATTTTCTTCACTGAATAATACGGAAGTCGGACCAAGGCGAAATAAGATGCGAGAGGAAGAAAATACAGTTTTAGAATCAGAGCCTGCATTTCCTGAAGGAACAGCAAATGTGATTGTGCCGCAGACGTAGCCTCCCCAACTTAATGAAGGCACAAACAAATTACTTGCGAAAAAGATTTTACAACCTTCAAAAGGGAAGTAACCGAATATAGAAAATAAGGACCCGGTTTAGAATTATAGTTACATTGTAAATAGAACACCCCACCTCTAAAACATTGAAATTGTTATTCACTGTGCGCGCAACGGACGGTATTAGCGTTGGAATGGCGTTGATATCTCGAAAACCTTTTCGAAAAAGAAGGAGGAGAAGCTGCGCCAAAATGACCGGAATAAGAAGAATAAATAATGAAAATAAAAGAACTACACAGAAGAACAATAGTGGATGCTAATGCTAATACGCAATCAGACTAATAAAATGCCCAAAACAGTAATTCTCAAACGGGAGGCACTTTGCTCCCAGGGAAGGAATTTCCGAAGTGAAGTAATTTTAGGTTGACAATTGGTATGACGACCTTTTGCCGTTATTAAAGCCTGGGCGATAGATATGGGGACTAATCCACCCTCCTTTCTGTTAACTATCGTGTCATGCCAGAACACGCCTTTTTTTGTCAAGGTATCCTGCGATGTGACAGAGCACAGGAATATGTATCCATATATATCTCATGTGCATTAACGTTAAGTGAACAAAGAAAGATTCGGTCCAATGTTAACCTAGTGGAATATTATGGCATGATCACTAATTGCAGACGCTATTCGTCGATAGCTGGTCTAATTGGGAGCAGTACTAGTTCGATTTACTCGTTTGGTTCAGCTGGAAGACCTCACAGTAAAATATTCAATTCTTCATCTGGATGAAGATATGCCTTTCCTACGGTTAGTGGTGGTTCATTTCACTTGCCAAACAATATTTTGCATTCTACGTTGTTGTAATCCACCCACTCTTCATGGACCGACAATCTATTTGCTAAATAGAACATTTAAATACGAGCCAGGGCATTCTTTTCGTAAATAGTCCAAGTCACAGATAGAACGAAAAAAAATAAGATATGGCATGACGGTAAAAGTATAGCTTAATCCTGCACAGGTCTGAATGGATGCTAGGAGGATTGTTATGCGCCAATATTTAATTCGTGAATGCATATACCAGTCTGCTTCGAAGAGCATTCGAAATCCTGGCATTAATCTAAGCTCGCGCGGCAACTATCGGTGGCAATGGAAAATATGCAAGTAGCACATTCACCTACGGATTTATGGTTGTTGGAGAAACAAAATCTACGATGACCAAGCTAGTCAAGAAAAATACATGTTTCAATGAGGGAAAATATGCATATATATGCGTACTTTTTAAAGAAAGAACATAATCTGCGCGTGTGTGCGTATGTTTTTGAAGGAGTGTGTGTGTGTGTGTGTGTGTGTGTGTGTGTGTGTGTGTGTGTGTGTGTACATAGAGAGAACAACTTCTGGGGTATAATGGAGCTTTTTGATCACAGAAGGGCAATAAGTATTTTGAAATGGTGCCAAAATCTTAATGACACTCTAGCTCTATTATTATGATGAATGAAACCGTACCAAGTTTGCTTTGACCTGACATCCATGCTCGTAGATTCGGTTTGGGATCAGAATAATTAAACGCAGAAAACGTAAGTAGCATAAGAGTCCGTCCGTCCGTCCGTCCGTCCGTCCTTCCTTCCTTCCTTCCTTCCTTCCTTCGTTTCTCTTTTAGAAATCGTCAACCAAAACTGTCACCAAAACTGTCAAAATAAGTTTCTTCGGTTTTCAAGTCTGTCTGTCTAGCTGTCTGACTATGAATGTATCACGCGCACAGGCCGCATCAATGGAGCTAGAGGGCTGGAAATTTCCACATGTACTCCTTATTATGTCTAGAAAAAAACTTTTTCTTTCACCTCCCCACAGTAGGTTTTTAGTTACAATGTAAGTGCATGCTAAATTGATCCCTTGTTTGTACCCGCTTGTTTTTTTTTTGAAAATTCGGACCTTTTAGTGATATAACAAAATGTGAGAGAAATAACTTATTTATTGATCACCCCTTTTTTCAATTGTTCACTCCAACACGGCATGCTGCCAAAGGATGTTGGTAACATGATTGTTTATATTGAGTGTCTTTCTTTCTTTTATACGTTTTTCTTTCTTTCTTTCTAAATCTGTTTATATTCATATACACATTCTCTCAAGCTGTTTATCAAAAGAAGTTTGTTCTGCTATACCATGACCACTTAAGTCTTTTTTATTTAAAAAATCAAAGTTGTTATTTATTACCTCAGGAAGGTGGGAAACGACAGCCGTTGACTGGATACTATTTATACATAGCCACCTCCCCAACCCCCGTGGACAAACACGTGGCCTACATTTTAAAACACTGAATCACTGCTGGTTACAGGCTGTTGGCTGGATAATTTTCTGACGCCAAAAAACGCCAAGAACTTGTAGAAATCTGTGCACGGTTTAAAGAATCTATGCTGTACATGCTGAATTCGATTATAGTTTTATTTTCTGTCTGGGATGCGTAGTTCTCGAGTTATAAGAGTACAAACACATACACATACATGCATTACACACATATATATATATATATATATATAGAGAGAGAGAGAGAGAGAGAGAGAAGCTGATGTAAAACTGATCTTTATTTCATTTGAATTCCGCAAAGAAAACAGCGACGTTCTAAAACCAAGAACAAAATCCCATAAACTATAAAAAATTAGAGAAATGCCAATGTGAATTACATTTACACCACGTTCTTTTGAAATTCTATATTGAAAATAAACAGTACGATGAAAAATGCTAATAATATTAAGGAGAATCTGATCATCCATTTATGGATATTATTATTACAAAAGTGTGCATCCGTAGGACAAAATAAACTAACTACCGAACGCTTTTCTGCGTAAATTCAACGACCATTCTCTTTGTATTTTCAAATGAATTTTTGAACAGACTTTAAAATGCGCATACGGCAAGCTTCATTGAAAAAATTAGATTATAATATTTTTTAAATGGGATGAACAATTTTAATAAAATCTTTTTTCAACAAATGGCGTCACCGACAAGAAAATAATGCAAACATAACAAAAAGAAAATACATGAATAACTAAAGCCTAATTTATTCAACAGAACAACTTAGGGAATGGTGGTCACATGGGAATCAACCGTTACGCCATCTGTCGGCTGCCTTTCGGTAGCAATGGCACCGGGAATCTGCGAATAAATCAGCGAGTTTTTGGTCATATTATTTTTGTCAAAATACATGATCTTTTTTTGCATAGAGGATGCAAACGTTTCTTTTATTTTTACGTAATGTTTAATACATTTTAGTCTGTGTTCAGATAAACGCGTGTATGAATGTGATTTTAAGATTTGAGCGAGGGAAACATTGAGTATTACACATATTTGATGTGTGGATAACAGTATTATGTATTTGGATGTGTGAGTAAATGTAAAATTGTTTTGTGTTTCCGTTCGCATATATTCATGTGTCTATGTATAACAATTATTATACATTGTCTGTTATAGTGTAGATATGAAGTAAGCTTTGAGTATGTTAATGGCGGTCAGGCCTGGATTAACCAATAAGGAAAATAAGCACGTGTCTAGGGCACTAAAGGACCAGGGGGCACCACCGATTTTTATCTTCTGAAGGTATTATGCCAGGTAGTAACCAGATCATGTCTGTGATAAAACATAATAGGCTTGTGTAAAACCGCCGTAAAAGAAATTGGGGAAAGATATTTATTCCATTTTGTTCGTTAGCTATTTTTGTATTAAACATGCTTCTTTTTAGTTATTTAAAGGACAGGTTGCTCAAGGAAAAACTGCTTTATTTTATATGCTTTCGAAAACGTTCCTGAACGACTGAAATTGTCCCAGTTCGTTCCGTCGCCTCTCAGGCCTCACTCAGGCTCATGCAGTGTCAATGAAATGTGTCTATTTCAACGTCTGGTATGATGTGGTTTGTGTGGGTTAAGCAATCGGAATAATGCCGAGGGGGACATCATCATTGGGCTGTGCTTGGGGCAGTATTTGCCCTTAATCCGGCCATTACAATTTCCAGATTCCACCGTAATAAAATATAATAATTAAATCAAAATCTAGAATTCACACCCCTTTAACTATATAAAAGAATATTGGTGTCCAAATTCTACATTTCAGTCTTGTTTTGATTAAATTAGATTATATTTTGATTACGGTGTGATCTGAAAATTTGCGCCTTTGACTTGAAACAATTTCGTGGTAATGTGTATATGTACGTATGACTAGATTTAAAATTAAAAGCCTTCCGACATTTGTCACTTCACTCACATATTGTCAGATTCTCCCGAATCAATTTTCCATTTCATATATATATATATACGTCTGGTACGTTGGAATAAATACATCTTCACTAACTCACTGACGCACACACAAACACACACACACATTATATATATGTGTGTGTGTTTGCCAAGGACAGATGGAAATATATTACATAAACATTTGAAGGAACACGATATTACTGTCTGAGCGATTCTTCTTCTACGTGTTTGTTTGTGTGTGTGTGTGTACTTAATTGGAAAAATATTTTTCGTACGAGTGCTTCTCTCTCGCTGGACATAAATCGTCCCTCAGAGATCGTGTGACTGGGTGGGCATGCACGTCAAATAACCCGTTCTCTCTGATGCACCCTTTAAAGGCATGGACTCATTTCAAGCTCCCCATGAATCGTCAGGCTGGCTTCACAAATGGTGACCTTGCCAGTCTTTGGAGCCATTGCCTATGATCTGACTCACATAAACCCGTTTAACACGATGAGTCGGCCATGTTGAAAGATAGCCTGCTGTCTCAGCAGAATAATAGGGGCGGCCCATGTCACAGCGTATCTTCTAAAGTAGGCCAAAGGCGTTGGGTTCGGAGATCAAGGACAAAACTCTGCATGAAAAAGAAAAAAAGAATATTTCTAGAAGGGTTTGAGTACCTGACTTGGAGAGACGGATTGCGTGCTGTGCCCGAAAGCCATTAGTAGGAGTTTCATTCCTCACTGGGAATTTAATGAATATGACCATGTGCCAAATTAGGTTTAGTCTCAATAAATATCTTTTTATTTCAAAGTCAGAAAGCAACAACATGCATTTCCTTACGTTTTAAGTGCTCACATGCTCACCTCTAACTTGTAGATTCAATCGCATAAGAGTATAAACTGAGTTTTGATATGAGAATAGGATTTATCGACTAAGACGTGGTCATATGGCTGATGAACCAATCGACCTTTCTCATCACATTACATTCTTTTGAAGACACATGGTCGTCTTGTACTT
Organism: Architeuthis dux; assembly: GCA_006491835.1. Lineage (NCBI taxonomy): Eukaryota > Metazoa > Mollusca > Cephalopoda > Oegopsida > Architeuthidae > Architeuthis > Architeuthis dux. The sequence goes on along the minus strand of VCCN01006870.1, from coordinate 9,358,376 downwards.
TTTAGATATTTCAAAATCTCTAAAACAAAATGGGAAAATATCACTAAGCAAGTTTGGCTCAATGGTAAAAAACGCATCTCTATAATACACTTTCCGGTCGGTCGGTCTGTCGATCCCTAATATGTTAAATATCAATTCTCTCATCCATATCACGTTGGATTGGTATGAATCGTGGTCCAGACCTTCGGGTGAAGCATCTTCAGTTTCCTCCTCTGCTGCCTCCTCTTCCTGCTACTACTACTACAACTAGTAATGTTAAATATCAATTTTCTCAGCCGTATCATATTGGATTGATATGAAACTTGGTCCAGAATTTCCCCATCTTCACCCCCCCCCCTGCTGCTACTACCACAACCAGTAATGCTACTTCTACTAGTATGGTCGCATCATTGAACGTATAGTTCTTGTTACGGCTATATCCCATGCATTAATATTTAGTAACATTAGCCGAGTTTCACACGAAGTCTAATGTCATTGTCTGCGGTTGTATAAGCCAGGACAATCTCATTTTGATTTTCGTGACACATACTTCCCTGTAGACTTTTAAAAGAGATCCACGAGACACACACACACACACACATATATATATCATCATCATCAGCCGTTATAAATCCATTGCTGGACGAAGGCCTTTCCCATCTCCTTCCATGACAACCTATCTTGTGCTAATCTCTGCCAAGTCTTACCGGCAAACCTTTCTATCTCGTCCCTCCATCTTGTGTCAGGCCGTTTCCTACTTCTTTTACTATAGCAGTCATAGAAATCTCCCGGGGTCCTCAAAAAGTTCCGAGAATGTGCTAACTCACTTTAGCAGGACATGCATTTCCTTTCGTTTGAAGTGTTCACATGATCATATCTAACTAATAAATGCATTCACAGAATAAGATCAACTGGGTTTTGATGAGTTGATAGGATTTGATTAGGATGCCACTTTTCCAAGCCATTATTCATAAATTCGTTTCTCATATGGTGCTATATGGTTGTGCACTTCTATTGATGTGGCGTAGTCCAGTAAATATCCATTCTGGTCGAGGTTGAGTAATGAATATATAACATATTCGTCCTTCGAATATTACAAATGCTAAATGTAACAAGTCTGGTTAGTCACTCAATAGAAGCCATCACGTGACATGCGGTGTCGGGGTGATCAATTAAAACATTGGAAAAGAAGTGATCAATGAATAAGTTACCTCTCTCGCCTTTTGTTGGGCAGTGATCACTACAAAAAGTTTGAATTTTCAAAAGACCAGCGTGAATGCTGCCGGACACAAACTAATGGATCAATTTAGCAAAAGCTTACATTGCAAATTGAACCCCCACTCTAAACCTACTTGGGCGGGGTGGATTAAAAAAACAAACAAAAAAGGTTTTTCTATACATAATAATGAGTAAATGTGTGAATGTTCAGCTCTCTAGGTCCATTAATGTGGTATGTGCGCGTGATACAGACATAGCCAGCCAGACCAACTTAAAAACTGAAGAAACGGTTTCTAATATTTGTTATTTCGTAAGCGTAGCTTAGTGCGAGAAAAGGCAAGAAAAAAGAGGAAATCGGGGTAGAAAGATTATATCACAGTAAGCTTACGAGTAGGGAAAGGCGTTCCAGTATTCAAAGGACTTGTGTTGAATTTAAACAGCTTCAAAAGTGTCGGATGCTTGCATTAACGTTCAACACAAGCGATGAAACTATACATCTGCACCTGCACCGCATCGGAAAAAGAGACACGTCAAGAAAACGGTACAAACTCAGTGAAGATATTTAACCGTAACAAACTCTACTCCTACTTCCACTTCATTGCGTATTTATACCATACATCTTCGTAGATATGAAAGACATGTTAGTTTTTCTGAGTCGGTAAGAGAGCCGCCTACCGAACACCTTTTTCAAATCACGGTAGGGAAATGCTAATTTTATATATCGGTTTGGTTTAATGTGACGGGACAGACAAAACAGTGAAGAACTTACATCCCTACATTAGGTGAGAATGGTTGTCAAATTCCAGAACAAAGTCAGGAGTTGATTTTGTTTTCCTAGCGTACCAAGAACAAGAAAAACAATCCTCAACAAAATTAGGGGTGTAAACCGATCAGTCAAATCCCCATTCCCCTACCGTGATTTGAACTGACGACCAAGTGATCGGTAGACGGCTGTCTTACTGACTGAGCTAAATTTACAAGTCTTAGTTATTAAGGAAAGTTTATCATACATATGATTTTTATTTATTATTTATTATATATACAATGCAAAAGCTGCAGTAATAATCTTCAGTCGGAACAGAAGTTGCAGTGTAGTTTGACCCTGCAGCAGCCAGTATTGTTCTTATTATTGTTGCGGTGGAAAAACAAAGTCAACACCAGCCTCATATTTTGACTAGAGCTTGACGTTTCGGCCGATCCATTCTTCGGCCTTCTTCAGGTGTAATATCCGGATGTGATGGGATAAACAGAGTTCAATCGTCCGAAGAACTATTTGAATGTTAATGACCCTTCACAAAACTATAGAAAATAACCCAAAAGTTGTTCAAGTTAACACTCAAATGAATTGCGAAGAACTTGGATATAGTGATAACTCTTCTAGATTACCAAACGTGTTGATGCCCGATGAAGTTCGATGTATCTTACATACACCGTCATTCCAATAAACATTGCATGACATTTTAGATGATGGCATGTGATCACTAAAAACGCTAACAGACACAAACGAAGGGACCAAATTGGCATAGAATGATATTGTAAATTGAACCCCCACTAAAAACCTGTTATGGGGGAATATTTTCAAAATACAAACATATCGTTTTTTCTAGGATTAAGCACTTGAAAACTGAAGAAACCTATGCTGACCGGTTTCTAATAATCATTTTTGTTTCTTCGTTTCTTTGAAAAATCTTTTTTCTTTCATTCCTAGTTTACCCCGATCTCCGCCACAAATATATAGGATTTGTTTGTTTATATCATTCTTTCTATCCTTCTTGATATTTCAGTTTAGCTCGCTCTCCGCTTCACAA
>VCCN01006870.1:9096226-9115034 GCA_006491835.1 Architeuthis dux | reverse complement strand
TTTCTCGGCTTAAAATCCGATGGGAAGTAAGTCAGTCTGTATACATTAATTACTTGACTGAGTGTATGCTAACAGAAACATTGAGAATTGAACTCATTACATTAGTAAATATTAAGACAATAGTCCGAAATATGTAAAATCGAAACTTATACAGTTACCTCCCCTGCATCGTAACTCTATATGAATTGATTTTCTTTCAGCTTGTAGATAGTGTGTGGCGTTCGCAGAGGAATGTGCTCTCTGTGTGCTTTTTGTTTTGTTTTGAACGAAAAACCCAGATTATTTACATGTCTACATCTTCTTAGTTGATAAATGTAGGTATGTTTCTTTGAAACATAAGAAGAAAAGGAAGAAAGACAGACAGAAAGAAAGAAAGAAAATGGGTAACGCACCGGTTACATAGATTGTTCTTACGAGTCCCTGTTAAAATTAACATGTGGCAAATACCAGCTGGTTTTCAAAGCGTGAATGAGCAGAACATATAATCAACGTAGATTATGACCCAGAAAAGAAAGCTTAGCGGGCGTAGCTAGAGATACCTAGAGATTTAGGGATCCGGAGGATTGCCTCTTGGATTGGCCCCAGCCAACAATAAAAAGACATGTACTATCACTTGATTGGGATCTGATTCCATTGTAGAGTACCAGACTGCAGTCTGTAAATGGGCCCTTTTTACGTTTTCTGCAAAAGCTTCATTTGTGTGTGTGGGGGGCATCTTAAGGGAGTTGCAAGTCTTTCTGGCTTTTGAGTTTTTTTAACCATGAGTTGATTCTGCATTCGGTCATGTTCTGTGTTTTAAACCCGTAGCAGCTACTAATCAAGGAAGCAACCTCCTTGATAACAGTGCCAATACAAGCACCCCCAAGTAAATTCAATTTAATTCCTTCCGGGGGCTTATCACTACACTTGTCGCCCTAGGCTTTGATATGGTGCAACAGTATCCCAATACTGCACGGGCTGCAATAATGCTAGAGATGGTACTTTCATTACATTACGCGCTCCGCTCGTTCCTTGCATAAGAACAGTTGCTTTTAGTCCTAACTCCCAATAAAACTGCACAAGGATCACAAATACATCGGTGTCATCACATATAACGCACACTGATTTAGTATCACTCTCAAGGACTGTACGAAAAACTATTATAAGATCAGCTTCTTCGTGTGTTGTTGTAAGGTATTCTCTTTCAATGACAGTGCCGTTGTATACTTGGGTAGGTATTATAGAGGAGCCAGTCACAATCAGTGAAAATTGTGTTTTCCTTGAAGCAGCTGTAAACACTAATTGGTTACATACAAGTTTGATTATCTGAGATTTACCATGGCTGCTGGTGTGAATCATTGATTTGGCTGGAAGAGGGGAGGATGCTGTCAGCTTGTGAGTTCGAGATGCAGATTTTCCACGACCAGATTCTGTTGAAGATTTGATGCTAAAGTCATAATATCTATGAACAACTAGATTTGCGTCTCCCTTTTCAAGCAGTCAGTCCAAGTACGTAAGCACTTACATTGTCTGCGTAGTCTGAAATCAGTGCCTTTGTGGGCCAATTGTCTACTCATATTATTGCAGGACAATATCATCGCCAAACTGGTCCAACAAAGATTTCACCAAGTTTAGTCTACTACGATTGTAGTCGCTATGTTCACAGTACATGTGTGGATTTCTATACTGTTCCACATATCTTTATCATTGTCATAGACGAGCAGTTCGTACTTAGATTCTATCTGCCACATATTCATGAGAGGATGCAAAATGAAACCTTAGCTTGCTGAGATAGAGAGGGTAGCTTCATCCTTCGGAAGATTAAGGAACTTATTCTATATCTGACAAAGTCAAGGTCACATGAGTGTTTAAGTTAAGAGACACATGAATCAATACCTAAAGAGAGGTGACAGAAATTTGATAAAGCTTCTATTTCCTTGATAGGTTCTCAAGTATGTACGGCACTGCCCTTCAACATCATATGATCTTAGATGAGAATGCAATTTAGTAGTATAGAACAGTAGTTTCGAAACTTGGAAAACTCAAGGACCCCTTCTATAAAGTAAATATTCTAGCGCATCCTTATTTTTAGGATTTAGTTTTCAGACTAATTATTGAACAACAATAAAAAGCAAGTTTTGACCTTTGAAAATCATATTTATTTAAAATGGATTGTATGTATTCCAATTCTAATATATGGTACAGATCTGTACAATACTTACGTCCTGATAGCTATGCGGTGGATGTTGTTTCTCTGCCACATGTTTCGCAATGTCAGGTTGAGATCGAACACTGCTGCGGACCCCTGAGCATTATTTGACGGAACCCAGTTTCGAAACCACTGCTATTGAACATAGCCTATGGAAATATCAGACCATAAGTTCACAAGATATGTTTTATATCGGTTTGCCATTTAACTTATTTTGATAAATGTGTTTGTAAACAAAACTTCTGTAACTGACGTAACGTTACCAATGACAGAAATTGAATTAAATTTTCCTACAAGCCTACTTATTTTTTCAAACTTTTTTGTTTGCAAGATATCCCTGATAAAATACAATGTTTAGCTTTCTTGAACAACAGCCCAAATGGCGCCATTATGAATTTGCACAAGCTTTGACGGGTAGCATCTATCAGATTCTGATCAAGGTTATTCTATAATTTCACCGGACCATAAGCTTTGTGAAGTAAATGAAAAGTTAATACGATTGCGTTGCGCCTATCTTAAATACAACTGATTACATAGTGATAACATGATATTGATTACATAGACGCGTGAATAGGTTCTCACAAAAATCTTAAAGGCAACTGCCTTGAAAATCATGATTCAAAATCCTGGCTCATACCTGGGTTGGGAAAAAGAGTAAAACCGTTGTTGAAAAATACACAGCTACCTCAACCAGCAAGCAGGCATCGATGCATATTTACAGGAACAACATTTACTTCGAACAGTAGAACATAAAGTGGATTCCGCTTAATAGGACCACATCGGCACCAACTTAGTCAACCACAACATAACACTATATTTTTGAGAGTTCCATTATTTCACATTTAACGTGAGTCACGATATTTGAAAGATAGTTGTTTTGAGAACTAAAAATATATAATTTAGTAATTCTATCAGATTTTATTCAAACATGTTAATTCGGTAGCACTGCTGGTTGGTCCAAATAAACAGTGCATTGGTCATAATAAACGAAGCAGATTATAGATGATTACATACGTTTGAATAGTTTGGTCCTATTGTGCTGCGTGTCCTAATAACCGATGGTCCAATTAAGCGGAGTCCACTGTATATCTTACTCAGCCGTGTTCATTAAATTAGTTTGTTTAGTTTGTTTTCTTCTCTGAACAAAATAAATGAATGAGGCATGCTACAAATGCGAGAATCATCTTGAACCATAGGGGCCGGCAACCAACGGCTCGCGTACTGAATTTGATTTGCTAAGGATTTTGACAGGGCCGATCAGGAAACATAGTATCCAAATATTTTCTCGCGATCCGCGACCAAATATTTGGATACTATGCTTACTGGTCATGTTTTGAATATTCTTTGTGTCTTTTTAATATATTTAAGCACATGTTTTGATTGAAATACATTGGCACCAAATTGAGTTCTTTGATTACTAATTGACCATCCTTGGTTAAGCATGCGTTATTCATTGATTTGATGCAAAATATAACTATTTGTTTTTAAATGGATTATTTGAATAATCCAAGCATGTTTATGGCGGTTATTCCACCCCCAGTCCACTCATTAATACGCAGGGGAAAAAAGGTTGCCGACCCCTGCAGAATCTATTGATTCATATCCTTTATCTTTATGTATGAATGTGATTAAAATTCCATACACTTCTCCAAATGACATTACTATTATAAAATTACAACTGAAGAAGAAATCTCTGTACGTGTTTGTGTGTGTGTGCACCGTTATTACTTGGCAACTGGACATTGTACAAAGTTGACATTCGCCGTATATATTAGTAAGAACGCTAAGCACGCCGGGTTTGAAGTTGTTTGGATCGGTGGTTCTCGAGAAATATAATACAAATGCATAATAGATTAAAAATGAATAGATCTTTCTTCATAGTTTCAAAAAATTATCTTCCATTACTTCGGCTCTTTAGAATTATCTAAATGTATATATGAAATATCTAAATTGGCAAAACTGAAAAGAAGTAGCCGCAATCCATCGCAGCCGTAGTTCCGTACGACGGACGAACAATTATTTGACATGACATTTATTGCATGCTGCTTCACACACCAAAACATACACCTTTAGAACAAAAAAGTTTTCAAATAAACAAAGAAGACAAGAGAAAGAAAGAAAAACAGAGAGACAGAAAGAAAGAAAAGACGAAAGAAAGATTGAATTCAACATCAACTCATTCTAGAATAAGTATCAGTAAACATGGTCGTTGTGAATTAGTTGTTGGCAAGGTAGACTCGAATACCATTACAACTGAAGTGAGTTCGTTTCTCATTGGGTGCTTCACACTCATGGACTTGTAGCGTCCTAAGTTAATATTTATTAACGGACCGACAGAAATGGAACTTTCAATCATTGCAGTTCTATGGCAACTCAGCTATCAGTTAGTCGGGGCTTTTATCTTACAGTGGATAACTTGCAAATGAATAGCTTGCAATGGATCATCTTGCAACGGACAAGGGTTTTTATCTTTCAATGGATAACTATTACTCTTCCGTAGTTGATGGGTTAATACATAAACGAGGCAATGAATAATAAATGAAGAAAGAAAGAAAGAGAACAAACTAACATTCCAAGGGAAATTATGAATCACCGCTACAAAACCAGCTACATAGATAGATAAAATTGAACCCACCTCTAAAAATCTACTTAGGGGGGAATTTTCAACAAACAAAAAACAAACATTTTCCCTACTCATTGAGGGGAGTGTGTGTGCCAAATTTCAAGTTTCTACTATGAACGGTTAGGGCTGGGCAGAGTCCGAATACATAAATAGATAGATAGATAGATAGATAGATAGATAGATAGATAGATAGATATAAATGTGTGAACACATGAATAACCTAAACCTTTGGTAGCGGTGATTAAAATAGATGATCCGTTTTGCAGGCTGTTCACAGTAAGATACGAAAAGAAAAAGACCCATTGACCTTGATTTAAACCTGGATTATGTCTTCTATTTTAGAGACGTCTTGTTACCCGGTTAGCTGCACTCATTACTGCCTTTTTTTAGAAGCAATAAATGAGTGCAACCTACCGGGTAGCAAAACCTCTCATGTTGCAGTCCAATGCTGGAACAACAGAAGTATCACATCCAAGTGATGCTGCTGCTGCGTCTGCTGCGGTTTCCTTGGCTGTTCAAAAATAAATCGCCCACGCCACGTGTTGCTTGCGGCATCGTAACTTTCTCACGGTTCTGAGGTTCTATGCTAAATAGAGCGGCTTCTGAAGATGCCATTTTTTGTACCGACGATATGTTGCGTTGCTCTTCTCATGTTTACATTTAGAACGAATCGTAATTGTGCGACTATATTCATCTTCTCTGGTAGAGGAAAAGGGAGGAGGCTTATAGGGGATTATTATTATTATTATTATTATTAGAAACCGTCAACCAAAACTGTTACCAAGACTGTTAACAAAGGTTTCTTTCAGTTTTAAAATTGTATGGCTGTCTGGCTGGCTATGTATGTATTACGCGTACAGGTCTCACCAATTGAGCTAGAGGTACTCCTTATTATGTCTAGAGAAAACGTTGTTTTTTTTTTAATTCCCTTCCCCCCTAAATACGTTTTTAGTGTGGTGTTCAATTTGAAAAGAAAGTTAATGCTAAATTATTTGTGCCCACTTGTTCTTTGAAAATTCAGACTTTTTGGGTGAACACTGCCCAACAAAAGATGAGAGAAGTAACTTATTTATTGATCACCCCTTTTTCCTATTTTTTACTTGATCACTCCCAAAATACGTTGGTCACGTGACGGTTTCTATTGAGTTACTAACCAGACCTATCATCATCATCATCATCATCATCATCATCATCATCATCATCATCATCCTCATCATCATCATCACACCAGATGCCTGGTGGTCATCGCTGAAAACTGAAAAGTCTCCAGCCTTCCTCTCACTTTCCCTCGGTCCATTGGTGGTTTGCACTTGCTGTATGGTGATCATTGTTGAAGGCTGAGTGACAGTAAGTCTCCTCAGGTCTCCAACCCTGCTCTAATCGTCCTCACACTAACAGCAGCGCTGTGGTTTGTACCAGGTTGTGTTTTTTGTGTGGTTTTGTGTATTGTGGTTTTTGTACGTTGTATGTGTTGTGTTTTGTTTTTCTCCGCCCCACGTGCATTTTGGCTGTTACGCCGTTGGTGGTCGCAGGTCTCATAACTCCAGTACTCTCCTCTGTATTTATGCAGATCCCAGTAGTGCTGTGGTCTACACAGTCTCTATTCTCTAGCTCCTCGAGTTTTCTTTAATGTCTTTGGCACAGTTTCCGGTGTGACTACTACTACTACTACTACTACTACTACTACTACTACTACTACTACTACTACTACTACTGTTGTTGTTGTTGTTGTTATTATTATTCTTATATTTGTATTGTTTTCAACAGTAGAAAAGAGTGTGGTGAGGGTGCCTGAGGCTAAAATGACAGGAATGTGAATGCTAATGGTGAGATAAAAAAGAAAAGAAAAGCAAGATAAAGTGTTGAAGAATAAAGAAAAATACGATGTAAAAAATATGACAAAAATCATTAGAGAAAGATGCATAATTAAGTAGAAAAACGTAGAAAGGAAAGAAAGAGATAATGAAACAAATGAATAAATGAATAAAAAAGGAAATAAATAAATGAAAAATAGAAGAAAGAGAGGCCGAAATGAACGTAAGAAAAGAAAGAAACGAAACGGAATGAAAGAAAGAAGAAATGGAAGAATGAAGGAAAGGAAGGAAGAAATAAAGAAAGAAAGAGAGAAAAAGAAAGTAAAAAACGGAAGAATGAAAGAAAGAAAGAAAACGAAGGAACTCAATGAAAGAAGAAAAAAACGAAAGAAAAGAAGGAAAGGATGAAATGAAAGAAAAACGTTATCAAGAGAAAGGAGGGAGAGAAAACAGAAAGCAAAGAATGAAAGAGCTGATAGAAACGAGAGAGAGGAAGAAACAGGTAAAATAAACAAAAGAATGATACAGACAAAATAAAAAATAATTGACTTAGGAAGAAAGGCTTAGAGAGAAAGACAAAAACCTAAAGGAGAAGACTAGAAAGTGAAAGAGAGAAAAAAAAACTAAAGATATCAGAAACTACACACTATCAGACATTTATTGATAAAAACTGAATGATTGATATGATAACTGACCCGTCTGTCAAAGCACCGGCAGACGACCTACGGCAAGGGAAAGGGGGAACAATCATGGTTACCAGATACTGTTACAATCATGAGTAGAAAACAACAAATACCGCCTGAGAAAAGTCAAAGACTTGAACGCAAACATGGAAAGAAAAGCAATTCGAGAGAGAATTCAAAAAACAAACAAAAGCAATCGTAAAAGAAACAGGTCTGGTTAGTTACTGAACAACGTCTTTTGGCAGCATGCCGTGTTGGGGATGATCAATTAAAGAATTGGGAAAACGGGTAATCAATGAATAAAATAGATCGCTAGCTTTTTGTTGGGTGGTGATCACTAAGAAAATTCGGGAGTTTTCAAAAGACGAGCGTGAACGCTGCCGGGCACAAAAAAGTGACCAATTTAAAGTGTAAATTGACCCGCCCACTAACAACCTTTTTTTAGTGAGAGGTGGGGGTCAAAAAACAAATAACAAAGAGTAGTACATGTTTAAATTGTCAACCCTCTACCTCTATTGGTGCGGCCTGTTCGCGCGATACATACATAGCCAGGCAGGCAGCCTGTGAAGAAACCTATGTTGACCATGTTGACAATTTTAGCTGACGGTATATAATGACGTCGACATTCTTGCATAAAGGACACTTGAAAAGAATCATTAATAATAGCCGAAGAGAAACAAAAGTATTAAATTCTCCTGCGCAGAGAAATGACAATGTAAATCATATTAGCGAATCTCACAAATTGGCTGAGGAGAATTTTTAAGAAATAGACACTGAGAATAAGAGTATGTTTCCTGGGAATAATGCAAACAACTTGTTTTAAACATTGTAGACCAATGCTCTTAGCATAATAAAGAAACTACAAGGTTAATGAGAAACATTGCCTACATAAGGCAATGGTGCCTTAGTCTACTTCAAATACTTCGCTTGTGACCTCACCTACTTATCACAGTGTCCCATTCAAACAACCTGCAAAGTCCACTTCTGGGATCCTCCTCAGCCACCTGGCTGCGTTCTCCTTATTATTGTCCACGGTCTAAAATCCCATTGGAAAAGACCAGAAGTTGCAGAGTCCCAAATGTGTGGGGTCTGACAAACCCGAGACGTGAAGAATCTACTCGCTCTGTCATTGTGAATGGGACGGTTACACAGTATACATGCCCACTGAATGGTAGATCACTATCGACTGATGCGCAGTAAGATTCCTTCCAAGTCACACTCATGCCGTGCGATCAGTTCTCGAAATATTCAGAATGGCTGGATTCTTTCCGGACTGACCTTGTACACTGGAGGAGAGGGGAAACAAGATTATTTGGGGCTTTGATTTCAAACGAATCACCCTCTCCAGACCAGGACAACAGATCAACTCATCGTAAAATAAATGAGGAAATCTATCAGCAAGTAATTTTAGCTCTTCCAGCTGACCCCAGGGTGAAACTGAATACCATATAAATATAGGGTATTTGTTGAAAACAAAAAGAAAAGTGAAATATGAATGCGACGATTGTATGTATGCTTAATAGAGCGCTTAGAACGGTCCTGGTGACCATTGCACACATCTTGGACGAAAAGATGATATCGGAAGAAGAATAGAAACAACTCTCACCGTAGTGGGAAACAGCAGAACGAGGAACAATTCTTAGCAATGGAGCATTCAATGTTTTGGGAGTAACCGAGATTTTACAAACAAAATCAATATGTGTGTGTGTGTGGATTTGTGTGTGTGAGATAGGTAGATAGATAGATACTACACACGCGTAGTATATATGGGTATGTATAAATAAGTATATACATTTATAGACGTGTAACTTAGAATACATACATACGTAAATATATATATATATATATATATATATATGTGTGTGTGTGTGTGTGTGCGTGTAGAAGGTTAGAGAGATTGATAGACAAACGGACGGATTGATAGATCGATGGGAAATCAAAGGACTGAAATCTCTATGAAGTGTCATGTAAACGCCAAAATCGTCTTCAAACAATTTCCGTCTTATTCGCCGAGGAAGGACTTCATATAAAACGGTTGGAATCCACATCTACGAATTCTCTTCCTTCTGGATCCAAAGGACTTCAAACAAGTCTTCAACTGATACGTTTAGATCTCCTCGACTGATTCACTGCGGGCTGTCAAAAGTCACTTGAACTACCTTACTGCAATCTTCGCACGGCATAATTTGCAGTTTTAACAATTTTATCAATTCCAATTTTATTTTACAGGTCCGACCCAAGCCTTTATGGAACCCTAAGCATCCGATCACTCTTGGGGGCCCTCTCGTGGCTACGGGGCCCTAATCAGCTGCTTACTCCGCTTATGCGTGCCACGGGACGCTGATTTTATTAATAAAAAAGCACAAATAGTTAACTTATGTCTCCGGCTGACTGTGTTTATTGATTAAAACCTTGGTTAAAAACACTTTTGCCAGTCAATTCTATCAACCAGACCCATCGAAGCAAAGTGTTTTTTTGAATTCTTCTGAGTGTTTATAGATCCCTCGAGATCATGGGTGAAATTGCAAAAATAGGATGGAGTGATGATCTGGACAGATTCAGTATGTTTTGGCATCGTGAAGATCAAAAGCAAAATAATTGGCAGACCATGGGGAAGGTCTATGTCCAATAACAGACTGTTAATGGCTCATTGATTATTATGAAGATGAATTGTTTTTAACATGTCTATCATTTTTAACATTTGAGTTTTATAGATTCAGTGCTTATATAGAGCTTCAAATCCATTCATACATATTGAATTCATTTTACGGTGTAAGGCTTTGTTTATAATGAATAATTTCATAGTTTCTGACCTCTTCAAACAAGACTTCTGCTTATATGTTAAGCACTCCTCAACTGCTTCACTGTGGGACGTCAAAACTGACTTGAAGTATCTTACTGCAGTCTTCACACTACACGCACCCGGAAATCAAATCAAGATATGCTAACACACGGATACAACATTCTGATGTGTGTGTACGTGTGTTCGCTGGCTGCTGGTAATATAACTACTAGGACAACTGCTACTGTGTCAATTTCGTTTCTGCCCAATTCACTTTAAAAAAAAAGACTAGATAAGCAGAGACTTGGTGGTTAGTGTTAGAGTAGAAGAGGAGAGAACGAGAGAGCAAAGCAGCGGGTATGTTACTAGTATAGTATAATTTTTATTTTTACCAATTTAATAGTTTTGTAACATGTTTATTGTTTTTAACATTTGACTGTTATAGATTATATGGATTAATTTGATGGAGTATGGCTTTCTGATAATGAATATTCTTTTCATAGTTGCTGACCTCTTTTCGAGAGTCCGATGCATTGTTCCTTTCAATCACGAGTAGTTTCATAAGATTCAGTCGTCAGAGACAGCAGGATATTAGACCAGGCTGAAAGTAGGACCATAGATGTGCAATTTCTTTTCTTGTGTGAACATCTAGGAAAGGCAGTGTTGCCAACTTTATTTTGAAGTTTACATCTAATTTTGAGTCAGAAAACATCTTAAAAAACCTAGAAACATCTAGATTCTCCATATATATATGTAAAATCTAGGAAATATATAACGTGTTATCAATAAGTTAAATGTGTCTTTAATCCTCATTATTAATGTATTAAAATATTATTTAATTCATTAAAATATATTCTATTACTATAGATTAAATAAAAAATATTACTAATTTTATTTAAAATCATCTGCATAGTAATTTCTGACAGCTAGACCAAAAACATCTAGATTTTGATGACAAACATCTAAATTGACAACATGAGAATGTGAAGTAACTAACATTTCGGCATGTCAGTCAGTGACGCCAATGTTACCTCATCTTGTTTTCATTTATTTCCATTAGAAGTGATAGATAGTTATGCTACGAGGGATTATAAAAGAATACTGTTAATTCTGGCTGATATGTTTGATATGGTAATTCAAATTCTATGACTCGTAAAATGCTTCAGGCACAAAGCTTGTAGCTTCATAATACATACAAAGAACGGTTTTGAAAACATGGAAAGTCTCGTTATTATACACTGATTTACTCGGACTAGTGCAGGGGAGTTAAATGTAAATAAATACTGGACCCGCCCCAAAATGTAATCGATTCTTCCTTAGCCCATGGCTTATCCTTTGACACCATGACATTGGAATTCATTGACACCTGTTGGAGATATTGTATGGAAAACACATGAGTGAATAATATATGTTTATAACAGATGAAAAGTATCTCTCAATTAAAATAAAATCCTGAACCCGACCCATAATTTCACGAATTATCCTTTTTCCACGGCCTACCATTCCTACTTTTATTGTATGGACATATATCTATGATGCAGGGGGTGGGGTAACTGTAAGACAATTCCCTGGATCCGACGTAATTCAATCGCTTTTTCCGTAGCCCGATACCCATCTTTCCACAAAATGTTATCGACATTTATTGATAACTTTTGGGGATATTGTGTGGAGTGTATATATAAATACGATGAAGGATCCGCGTTAACATCTAACCATTTCTTCCGTAGCCCATGGGTAAGCTAGTAGGAAGAGAAAGGTTACAATTGGAAATTTGGAAATATGACGATATATTACTAATAAGCTTAGATTATGATCAAGCGTTATTACTGCAGTACGTTTACTGATTTCGCAAGCCAGAGAGAGTGGGCTCAATAATCGCTGAGCGTTCCAATGTCGTATTTCTGGTCACATTCAGTGACCCTGTACATTTCTGAATTAGAAAGTTCTCAGAGAATGTATACGTCTGCTAACGCCATACCCTAAGAAAAGAAAAACTAAATGAAAACCAGTTCATACGTATATAGTTACAATGCAGGAGAGGTTTCGATCTTAATATATGAAAAACATCTCTAAATCAAAACAAAATTCGCCGAACCGCCACAAATCTTGATTGATTCTTCCTTGGCTCATCGTCCACGCATCTACAAAATATGTCATTTACATTCATTGAGCACTTTAGCTGAGATTGTGTGAACAAATGTGACTGAATACATACATGTATGTCAAAAGAAATGAAAAGATATATCTCAATCCGGAATAAATATAACCAATTCTTCTTGCATTTCTTCTGCAACACATAGCCCACCCTTCCAGAAATCTTCATTGAAATTCCTTGCGCACCTTTTGAGATACATGTATAATATAAAATTATTGTACAATTATTGTATTGTAAAATTATTGTACAATAAAAAGACAATCGCCGTAACCAGGATTCAAACCTGGTTTACCACGACTACAACGTGCGGTCATGACCACTAGACAATCTCTGCTAATGGTGTCCGCTGGCATCTGTTAGCTTTATTTCCCTTCTAAATACCAGCAAATTAATTGAGAACTTTGGGAGATATTGTGTGATATGGATATATAAAACTACGATGCAGGGGTAGAAAAATATCTGGATCCACCGTAAAATGTAATCACTCTCCCAGAGCCCATCGCCAACACTTCCACAAAATTGCATTGACAAATGTTTGAGATATCGTCTGGACCAACTGACAGAACACGAGTGAATATATATTCCTTGGTTAACAGAGGTAGATGAACAGTAAGAAACACATTTGAATATATTTGGACACCCCTGATGTTCAGAAGTTGTTATTAGGTGTGCCAATGTGCGTAAGAGTTATAATCACCATTTATATGGAGGGAAGAAGATCTTGACCTTAAAAAAGCAACGCAACAGGTCTGGTTGGTCACTCGATAAAAACCATCACGTGACCAAGGTCTTTTGGCAGCATGCCGTGTTGGAGAGATCAATGACAAAACTGGCAAAAAAGGGTGATCAATGAATATGTTACTTCTTTCGCCTTTTATTGGATCACTATAAAAGTTTGAATTTTCAAAAAAAAACAAACATGTACGCTGCCGGATACAAACTAAGGGACCAATTTAGCATAAACATTGTAAGTTGAGGCCGCCTCCCCCTCATAAAATTGTTCTATATAGACATAATAAGGAATAAATGTTTAAATGTTCATCCCTCTAGCTCTATTGGTGCATCATGAACGCACGACACATACATAGATAGATATCCAGCCAGCCAGACCCCAAAACTGAAGAAACCTATGTTCATGTTGACTATGTTGCTGTTGACAATTTTGGTTAGAGGTTTCTAATAGAAATGCAACAAAGTGTACAATAATCAAAAAGGGAGCTAACTCTATTTTGAATCGACCCTATAAATATACAGCACAGCAAGAACAAGCTAGAGACCGTTAATCCACGGAGAAAAGGTCACGCTGACCTAGAGCGTGCAACTTTTTATCTATCTTTGCCCCCACATTTTTGCGGCAAATTTTTTGATCCAGAGCTATAGCATTTTCAATCTGGAGACGCAGAATACCCATATAAGTATTGATTTCCGATTTCTGTCTTTCTAACTGCAAGGCGTGCATCTATTTCTTTAATGCATTTATCTATTTCAGTCCTTTGTCTTTGTCTCTTTCTCTTTAATATCTTCTTTGGCGCTATCATTTCTTTCTTGCCTTTTTCTCATCGCTTTCTCTGGATTATACAACAATTCTTACTTTTTTTATTGTTCCGTCTTTCTTTCTTTCTTTCTTTCTGTCTTTCTTTCTTTCTAGTGTCTCGTCTTTCTTTCCTTCTTTCTTTTCTTTCTTTCTAGTTTTTCTTTTCAATCTTTCTTTCTTCGTAGACTTTCTTTCTTTCTTTCTTTCGTCTTTCTTTGTTGCTTTCTTTTCATTCGTTCTAGCTTTTCTTTTCAATCTTTCTTTCTCCCTAGTATTTCTTTCTTTATTTGTTTCGTCTTTCTTTCTTCCTTTCTTTTCTATCTTTCTTTCTACCTAGTCTTTCTTTCTTTTCTTTCTTTCTCGTTTTTCTTTTCAATCTTTCTTTCTTCCTAGTCTTTCTTTCTAGTCTTTCTTTCTTTATTTATTTATTTGTTTCCTTCCAGTGTTTCGTCTTTCTTTCTTTCTTTCTTTCTTTCTTTCTTTCTTTTCTATCTTTCTAGTATTTCCTTTCAATCTGTCCCTTCTTTCTGATGTTGTTTTTTCTTTTATTTTACAACTTCTTGATTATTTCTTTCCACCATCTCCCCACCACCGTCGTACTTCCCACTGTGTCTTTCATTATTTATTTATTTCTACTGTATCCTCATTCTGTGCGTCTTCATACTCTTCCATCTTTCTCTGAATGTCTTTCTTTCTTTTTTTCATTGTTTATTTCTTTCTTTCTTCCTGTCTACTGTTTCTAACAACCCACTTGCTATTTCGTTTCTTCTTTTTTTCCTTTTTTCTTCTCACTGCTTCTTTATGCTTTTTAAAAAAGAAAATAATTCCATTAAACTCCCACATTATCACAGATGTTGCTTCAACTCATTTGTCTTTTTCTTTCACCTCTCTTCCCTCCCTCCAATATTTCTTCACTTTTATCTTCTCTTTTTCTCCCAATGATTTTAAATCATTTTATGGAACATTTGAAAATTATTCCCCTCCCTTGTTTCAATGTTTTCCCTATTTTGACATTTTTATTCCTTATTCCTTTTTCAGCTTTGCTCTTTACATCTGATTAATTGTATTACGTTGTCACGATTTTATTACTTACTTTGTCACTAGTTGAACCCTTACACTTCTGTGTGGCTTTCCACTTCTCATATTTTCTCTCTGTCTAAGTTTGTTTCCTTTTATTGTTCGTTCGGTCTGACTAAATAGATGTTCTTTTTCCTTGCTATCTTCGTCTAGATCCATTCGGAATAAATGCATTCAACGTTTATTTGTTGGTCCTATATTTTATTTCGCTCTAAACCTTTTTTGTTTTTATGATATTTGCTTATTTTACTTTCATTATATTCTACTTCTTTCGAAATACACTGTTTCTCTCACAATATCTTTGCGCTCTAACTTTGCTCTTTCTCTCTATCACTTTTGCTCTCTGCCTCTCTCTGTGTCTGTATGTGTGTGTGTGTCTCTCTCTCTCTTTCTCACTCTCTCTCCCTCTCCCCTCTCTCTCTCTCTGTCTATCTCTATCTCTTTTGCTCTTTCTCACTATCTATTTTGCTCTCTGAATCTCTGTCTATATGCCTCTGTCTCTGTCTGTCTCTCTCCCCCTCTCTCCCTCTTTCGCTCCTCCTGTCTCTTTTTTCTCTCTCTTGCTCTCTGTGTCTCTTGTTCTCCCATTGGCTCTCTGTTGGTATATCTTGTTCTCTCTCTCCCCTCCCCCCTCTCTCTCTCTCTCTCTCTGTTTGTTACTCTCTCTTTTGCCCTCTGTTGCACTCGATTTCTCTATCCCTCGCTTGTCCTCTTTTGCTCCTTCCTCTCTCTCTCTCTCTATCTCTATCTCTCTCTCTCCCCAACGTTCCACGCTTTCATTATCTCCAAAGAACTGGTCTGCATGTCAAAAGAAACAACCGTCATCCTCCGCCTCTGGGCGATCTTCGGTGGCACGTCACATCCATGAAGAGATGCGTGCACCTTCGCCCACCGACTCCCTTCATTCCCACATGATCCACGATCGCATTTTTTTCTTTTGATATTGCAATCGTCACATCAGCAACAATAAATAAACCGACTCAGAGAGCACACGAATTTTCTTCCCAAGAATAAAACGAAATAACGACAGCAGAAACAATAAAAGAGAACAACAACAACAACAACAACAACAACAACAACAACAACAACAACAGCAACAACAACAACAACAGCAACCACCACAGTAACAAAATCCAGAAAACAAACAAACATAAAAAGAATATTTATGAATAAAACTAAAATAAAAATAGATGCGTAAAACGAGATGCTACCCTCCTTTTTTTCGGATCCCAATATACAGAGAGCAAACCAATCGAAATGTCTAAAAAAAAACATCTAGGGGGAAAAAAGAGAAATTTTTGCAAAATAAATACAGATGGAATATTGGGACTGTTTTTTTCTCAAAAGGCAAACCAAATAAACTCACAAATATACAAACAGAGTATATAATTAATTACGTACATGCAAGCTGATATACTTATGAATAAAACATAAGCCAGTGCTGATAAACATGGATATATATATTTAAGCAAATAAAAAATGCATACTGATGTATACTCTTCATTTTGTAAATGTAGGCGCATATATAAATATAAAGAGAGAGAGAGAAAGAGAGAGAGAGGGGGAAAGGGAACCCATCACTGACTGTAATACTACAACATAAATGATATGTATAAAATATAGAGAGACAAATCATGTGAATTGAATAGAACTACTCTCACACAAACACGCACACACTCACACACGCAAATATATATATATATTAAATGCGCCAGAATATGTCTACATCACTATATATATATACACACATACACCGATGGACCAAAACATTATAACAAACGACGATAGCTTCTGTGCATGTCAGGCTGAAAGGTATAGAAACAGGTAAGCCGGTCTCGAGTACTCAATTTTGATGTATTGAATGCGGTAGATATGGGCATGAAGAAAGATTTAAGTAACATTGATAAAGGCCAACTTGATATAGCCAGTAGCCTAGGTCGGAGCATTTGTGAAACGGCACGGCTCGTTGGGTGCTCACGTTCAGTTGTGGTGAGTACCTATAGGTAGTGGTCCGATGAGGGAAAATCACCAACCAGCGACAAGACTTATCGATGTAAATGGAGTACAAGCCAAAAGAAGGCAAATCAAGCTGAAGGAAGGAATGCGTCACACCATACAGTACATCGATCCTGGTTGGCCAGTAATATATGTGCTAACAAATGTCCATCACTGAAAATTCCTTCAATGGGCACGCAAAGTGTCGGAACTCGACCTTGTATCAATGGGAGAACGTTGCTTGGTCCGCTGGGTCTCACTTTCACCGGAATAAGGTGGACATAAGGGGTAACAATGTCACCAAGCTGCACTGTGTGAAAGCAACAAACAGCTGGAGGCAGTATGATGGTTTGGGTAACATTCTGCTGGGAAACACTTGGTCCTATACTTTGTGTAGAATGTACTTCAACGTCATTGAAGGCCAGGCACGCTGCTGTTTTGCAGCCACATGGAGGACCTACACCTTATCGGACATCATTATTATTATACATTAACAGAATCACGCTCAATTTCATTTTTCAAATGTGCTGCTCTTTACCAAAATGACACAAAGAAATATTCAACTCTATGTCTTTGACATTCATTCATTGGGTTCTTACTACAATGTTCACATTGTAAATCAGCCGCTGGATGATTCGTTGTTCTTTTTTTATTATGCCTTTTGTCTTCTCTTCTTAACATTTTCCTAAAACTTCATCAACTTTTCAACAAGTGGGTGTACGCAGGGATACGGTGTATACCTACTTCTCAATTACCCATTGTATGCGGCAGGCTGGTACTTACAATTAAGTCACGACGGCTTATGGATCTTTTAAATATTTTAAATATGAAATAAATGGCATAGTACCCGTCACAATTGACGAGATTATTTATGTTATGTATGGATAAATTATGGATTAGTTCAGCACGCTCATCTTTTGACTCTAGATGTGAGTGGTTTAGACCACTTTGCAAAGGTAGAGAAAATCGACTGTAATCTCAGTAATTTCCAGTGTCCTGGCTTATCCCGGTTTGAGATTGGAAAGGGAAGAAGTTAAGAGTTCATGTGCTGTAATTACCTGGCAGAGTTATACTGGCCAAATTGTTGACTAGCCATTTGCAGTCACGACAAATTGAGATTAAATCCTAATACAACGTTATATGGTGGTACCCATTTATAAATGACAACAGATATTTATGGGCAATTAATATTTGGATGTGCATAGCATATAATGGGATAGCTCTAAACTGCGCAGTTGTCGCGCAAGAATTTTGAAAAAAGGTACAATACTAAAACTACGTAGCTAAACAAACAATTGTTACATGACTCTAAGTAGAATCATTTGGTTGTGTGTTTATGCAAATATTATAATGTGGATAAATTGGTACATACAATCCGTCACTAGGTTGTTTACCAAGAATGTTGTCTTTACTGACCCATATCATCACGCCATAATTTTCCTTTAATTCTGATATTTACAACGTAAACCTTTTATAAAACATTGAATCAGGAAGATTCTTTTTTAGTATAACTGATGTATTTGATGAAATTGAATTTTAATGTCAAATATAATACTTAAATATGTTAAACAAACAATTTTGAATTGAATTTTAATTTCAGCCTAAAATACTTATGAGGTATATGATAAAGGGAAAATATTGGATTAAGTAATTAATTACTTAAGTAAGAAATTATGAATGAATAATAAAGAAAAATCAATGCACTGAAAGAATAATTATTTTCATTATACACTTTTTGCAAGATGTAACAGACCCCTTGTTTCATAAACTTTAGACAAGAATTCAATGATCGTCTCGAAAGTATAAAGATTTTGCGCAATATGCACATCTTCAGTTGCTCAAATGCTGTTTGGTCCTGCGCAGGCCATGCAAAAAGAATATAACCAAATTGTAATGAATATCGTAACTTGAGAGCATGTGAATTGGAGAGAACTACTCTCTCTCTCTCTCTCTCTCT